>VOPJ01003629.1:0-12008 GCA_014673585.1 Semibalanus balanoides
TTTAAGTTCAAAGGTGGGGCCATGCCCCCCCCCCCCTCTGCGACCACGAGTCACGCAGAGTGTGCAGTCTATATTAGACCTTTTGTACTGGAAAGAGCACTGATTTATTTGCGCCACGCAGCGGCGCGGATTTTTTTTGCTTTATTTTTGGATCTTGATAACGCCCTCACAAATTCGAAAGGTTCTATATGTATCAGCCTAAGGGCACCAATGCAGCCACTCAAATTCTTCCACAGCGAAGATAGAACGAATTTCGTCGCAGTGGCACACGAATGTGATATAGCAAAAAACCAACAGCTTGGTTGAAGTTTCAAATACGTTTTCATGGATTTTCAGCCATGGACCACATTATACAAATCCCTAAACGACGGGCAACACGAGTTCGTTCGCGAAAAAAAAATATACTGTTCAACAAACATCGTGACATCGAGGATTTATCTGAAACGCACGTATGTACTATGTAATAAGTGCCGCGAAGCGGCGCGTTTTGCTGTCTTAATTTTGCGTCATTTTGCATATACAGGGTGTCCCCAGAATTGAATGTCACACCCTTCCAGCCGCAAGAACACAAAACGAAAGTCGGCGGCCGCATGTTTATTTACAGATGAACCTCTCTCTTCTTCCCTGGTAGCAGGTTCTCATACGGTCCGGCATGCCGACAATCGGGTGTCAGCAGCTCTGAGGCTGATCCTGGACCAGGCGCCGCTCGGACGTTCCTTATCAGCGTGCCCTCAAGACGTAGCTGGTACCATCTTGTTCATCTCGTCTGGACTATCGCCCACAGATTTTCGAATTGGCGACAGGTTCGGGGCTGTTGGTGGCCATACATCTTTGGTCCAAGAAACGCCGAAAAGTGGGGACTGGCACCACTCCTGCATCTTGCGGGCTCGAATGTGCTGGGACGCCGTCCTTGTTTGAAAAAAACGGCCCTTGAATATGTCAGCAAGAATTTGACTTGAGTCGGAGGGCGTTCTGCTTCCGCCGCACCATCGCAGAATCGCCATCTTGCGCTGAAGGACTCCCTCTACGTAGTAAGTCAGCCGTCAACGGTCTGGCCAGGGGGAGGGGATGACTTTGGTCTGAAAGCCCGCGATAGCTCATCATTCCCCACACAGAATCTCAGCGGGGCTGCTTGACAGTCCTCGGTTGGAGGGACTTCCCGAGCTTTGATAGGGCCAAAACTCGGTCATTTTGTCGGTTGGGCGGGTGGAAGAGCTCAAACAGAGACTCGTCCGTGGACAAAACCCCGTCTCTAGTCTCTGGACGGTCCAGTCGCACACTCGCCACAGGCGAACTCCAGCCTCTTGCGCCTTCCTGGCGAACTTTTTCCGTCCGCCTGGCTGGGGCGGGGTTTGATGGGTTTTAGCCGTAAGGATTTCCTCAGGTATCTGAGCACCGATGGACTTGGATACCTGGTGACCGCTGGCTGCCAGCCCTCCGCGCCAGTTTCCTTGTGAGGTGGCCTCTCTTCAGCGCGGACTTGGCCATTTCGATTTTTGGCCACTGGGATGACAGAGCTCTTCTCCCGCGCCCACGTTCGGTTCTCCAGGGTCTGTCCGGCATCTGTCGTGGGACATCCAGTTGGCAGATGGGGACGAAGAGTGCACAACGCCGATTCTCGGCAACCTGACAATTGGGTCATCCGCCGTCCACCATGCGACAGCCGACAGCGGGCCGACATAAGACTGCTCCTGACCATTTTTGGACACCTGGTCCTCGCGCGCTGGGTGCCATTCCGGAAAATGACCCCAAGCCACCTCCAGTGGGCCGGGTCAGTCGGTCAGCGGGATCACGTGACCAGCGGGCTCGCAACAAATCCCTGGTGGCGGTCCTGGCGAAATTCCATTTCCTCAGCTGGAAGATAATGGGAGCTCCGTTAGTAGGGTGTGACATCCATTGTGGACACCCTGTAATATGTGGGTTTTTAGCAATTTAATGGTGGCACCAGGGCGTTGGTGTTCTGCCTCATGGGTGTCGTTTTCAATAGGCCTGGTAGGGCCAAAGCCCTACCAATAATGCCACATTTTAACATTACGCCTATGGCGTTGCATGGTGAGAATGACTTGACAATATATTAAGTTAGCAATGGAGCCCTAACAATCCTTTTCAGAAGACATCGCCCCTGCTCTGCCTTCCCCTTCTCCTGGATTCAAGGGGGCACGGTGCCCATGTCCCTCCTGTCCCACCGCCTATCGAAGTGGATCCCGACTCCTAGGGGCCCTTAGGGTCGACAAAGTTCCCCTCAGGCGACCAGAGTGCCTCCTCAGGCGGTCAGAGTGCCCCTTCAGACGGCTAGAGTGCCTTTCAGGCAGCCAGAGTGCCCTATCAGGCGGCCAGAGTGCCTCCTCAGGCGGCCAGAGTACCCCCTCAGGTGGCCAGAGTGCCCCCTCAGGCGGTCAGAGTGACCCCTCGGGTGGCCATCGCCAAAGTGCCCCTCAGGCGGTCAGAGTACCGCCTCAGGCGGCCAGAGTTCCCCCTCAGGCGGCTAGATTCCCCCTAGCAGGCGGCAAGAAGGCCCTCTCAGGCCTTGCGTTTTGTTGCTTTACTACTGCTTTACCTGGACTTTGTTTGAAAGCGGAGTGAAACTCGTATCGAATCACTACGGTCTCCTATGGGGACCCCTCGGACCATTGAGCCCCTTCGAGGCTCAAGGGTGGGGGCGTGGCCCCTACCCCCTCTGGATCCGCCACTGCACAGTGCACAGTTCATATATTACCGACGCGGTGGCTGCATCCCTGCTGACCCTATCCTCTGTTATGTGCCCTGGACTGAACAGTCAACGCTCTCGGTACCTTCCGCCCACCCTCCGTCACTATTTCTCCTCCGTCACGTGCCGACGACACCGAACACCCTCGGCGGGACGCCCGGCGCCACCTCCCGTGCACCTGAGCCGTGTACCGCTGGTCCGTGATGCCGTGTCTATAGGACCTTCAGGCTGCAGAACACAGCGTCAGCCGGGGCGCCGGCGCCACTCCCGTGCACCTGAGCCGGTACCGCGGTCCGTGATGCGGTGTTTATAGGACCTTCAGCTGCAGAACACAGCGTCAGCGGGCGCCCCGCGCCACCTGTACCTTGCACCTGAGCCGTGTAGCGCTGTCCGTGATGCCGTGTTTATAGGACCTCAGCTGCGACACCGTCAGCGGGGGGCCGCCCGGCGCCACCTGTACCTTGCACCTGAGCCGTGTACCGCGGTAGTGATGCCGTGTTTATAGGAACCTTCAGCTGCAGAAACACAGCCGTAGCGGGGCGCCCGGCGCCACCTGTACCGTGCACCTGAGCCGTGTACCGCTGGTCCGTGATGCCGGTTTATAGGACCTTTCAGCTGCAGAACAGCAGCGTCAGCGGGGCGCCCGGCGCCACCTGTACCGTGCACCTGAGCCGTGTACCGCTGGTCCGTGATGCCCGTGTTTATAGGCCTTCAGCTGCAGAACACAGCGTCAGCGGGGCGCCCGGCGCCACCGTACCTTGCACCTGAAGCCGCTGTACCGCTGTCCCGTGATTGCCGTGTTTTATAGGACCTTTTCAGCTGCGAGAACACAGCGTCGCGGGGCGGCCCGGCGCAACCTGTACCGTGCACCTGGCCGTGTTCCGCGGTCCGTGAAATGCCGTGTCTTATAGGACCCTCAGCTGGCAGAACACAGCGTCAGCGGGGCGCCCGGCGCCAACCTGTAACCGTGCACCTGAGCCGTGTACCGCTGGTCCGTGATGCCGTGTCTATAGGACCCTCAGCTGCACAACGGCAGCGCAGCGTCGTCTTCAAAGTCGGCCACAGACAGGCGGCGGGCGGTGAGCGGTGTATCGGAGATGTGTGAGCTATATGTCGAGACATTCGACAGGGCCGCTGCAGGGAAGGCGTGTGCTGAGTTTATCGCGGCTGAGCGCCGTCATAACTGCGCGGAGACTAGCGGGAGACCGACTGCTAAGGATGGTCACTGCTCGCTCCGTAATCCCGGTTATATATGCCTCCTATAACGTCGCCATGCCCCGCCGAGCGAGAAAGTTATGCTTTCTAGCGAAGATGTCCTCTTGCCAGCTATTTGTCTTACGCGTCATTGCAAAACCACCAGTGTGGATCTGTGAACAATGTACACACCTATTTACTTATTGCGTTATAAAATACCTATAACTCAGATACAGGAACAATAATGCGGCTACTTAAATGCTTCATTTTGTCGATTATCTCCATTACCTCGCGCTTATGTACACTTCTCACCGCATTTTTCCGCTGTTAGGTTACATAGCTGTACGTAACCATCCGTTCCGGAACTTTGGCATGCTGAAACTGTGATTTATTGTACGATTTATCGCATGTGGGCACGATGCGCATTGTGTTTAGAGTTCATGATGCGCGACGCGTCCTGGCTGACTGGCAGAATTTAGCGATCCTCCGCACCATTGCGATCGTTTACCTGCCGTACTCTGCAACGGGTTCATGTGAGCTTCGGACACACCGAGCGCTGGTGGCCAGTAGTGGTGGTCAGTACAGTAGTGGTGGCCAGTAGTGGTGGCCAGTAGTGGTGGCCAGTAGTGGTGGCCAGTAGTGGTGGCCACTGCTGATATCGCTGAGCTGTCGCTGGTCAGGTCGGCTCCGAATTCCGGCTGATGCGACCGCAGCCAGCGACTCCATATTAGCCGTTTCCACTGTAAGGATTTATTTTATCCGGTAGTACCCCGGTAGTACCCGGTAATTTCGTGCTTTTGGGTAAATTGAGTCTAGGAACACGAGGCTTTTTCCCCCAACTATTTTTGGTAACAAATTGATACTTTATAAATTAATGTACATTATCTGCTCTGCAAGCGCAATTTTCCCGGTTACTTTATTTGTTTTAATCAATTCATGATATTATCGGGTTACTACCGGGTACTACTGGGAAAAATGTATTCCTTCGTGAAAACGGCTGATGCTCTGCATTCTTGCTTGACACACCAGCTCCCACCCGAGGAGCGATCCACGTTCCGCAATCTTCAGAGCAATCCACACACATGCCATATATACTGGACTCTGGAGGAGCACAGAACAATCCAACGAGGAAGCTCAGACAAATGTTCCGTACGACTTCATCTTCCACCCCGTTAATGTTCTGGACGATTACAGACCTTCCACCCTGCTGTCCATCGCTGGAGAGTCCCTCACTCCATCATGGCTGTCTATAAACGGTCAAGTGACCCCTGATTGGCGTCATCACAGTGGCGCTGTGATGTGGGGAATGTGCGCCAGGCCAGCCTGCCGTCCCTCCTGGCAGAGGATCGCACCCCATCACCGCCGCGCTCCGGTCATAAACGACAGGCGCGGCTGGGACGGAGAGCGCGCGCCAGCCCGCTACCAGAGTCGCTTTATGACCCTTTGTGTCAGGCGGGCTCCCCGATCACTCACGCTTTCTACGCCATGATTTACAGCTGCGGCGCGATCAGTGCGCCGCGTGCTCTGTGCTGTTCCATGTATCAATACCAGCCAGGTTTAATTATAGGTCCGCTCGGCTGAGAGACAACAGCGTCTCACGGTGAGGCGGCCGGACGGTGCAGCCTGGCACCGCTGCTGAAAACGGCCGGAGGAGGTACGGTCTGGTCCCTGAACAGACGGCCGGGAGAGATACGGTCTGGTCCCTGAACAGACGGCCGGGGGAGGTACGGTCTGGTCCCTGAAACAGACGGCCGGGGGAGGTACGGTCTGATCCCTGAACAGACGGCCGGAGGAGGTACAGGTCTGGTCCCTGAACAGACGGCCGGGGAGGTACGGTCTGGTCCCTGAACAGACGGCCGGGGGAGGTACGGTCTGGTCCCTGAACAGACGGCCGCGGGGAGGTGCGGTCCGGATCCTTCGAAAGCACAATAGGGGAGGTATGGTCTGGTCCCCTGAACAGACCGGCCGGAGGAGGTAACGGTCTGGTCCTGAAACAACGGCTAGGGGAGGTATGGTCTGGTCCTGAACAGCGGCCGGAGGGAGGGTACGGTCTGGTCCTCGTGACAGACGGTAGGGAGTATGGTCTGGTCGCTGAACAGACGGCCGGGGGAGGTACGGTCTGGTTCCTGAACAGACGGCCCGGGGAGGTACGGTCTGGTCCCTGAACAGACGGCCGGGGGAGGTACGGTCTGGTCCCTGAACAGACGGCCGGGGGAGGGTTAGCTAATGAGTAGTATCACTGCCAGCAATATCTGACAGTCATGGCAGCGTTACACAAGTGGCTGGGAGACTGATGATGAATGGCAGGGTGGAGCATGACCTCAAACAGTGCCCCTTCTATAGCCCAGACTCTGACCCAGGTCAGAGTGGTTACTGATACTCGGCTCCGATAAGCGCTAACCTCGAGCAGCAAACAAGGCTCAGATCAACAGTGAACACAATCGGTGAAAGGAAACGGCGGCGCGGCGGTAAGCTATTAGTGAGCGTGTTTTGATCTGTTGACTAGTGGAGGTAGAGAGAGAGAGAGGTGGAGAGAGGCGGAGAGAGGGAGAGAGAGGGGAAGAGAGGGGAGAGGCGGGGAGAGGCGGAGAGAGGCGGAGAGAGGCGGAGAGAGGGGAAGAGAGGAGAGAGGCGGAGAGAGGTCAGTGTAGAGTGCGTATCTCTACATACACCTGACCTGGTAAACTAAGGAAACCTATACTGTACGCTTTTGCGCTCACTCTAATCACATATGTTGGTTTGAGTAAGTAATCATTAATTAAACAAATACAAATAGCCAGCATGTCTCACAAGAACTGGTTGGCCCCACCACCGAACGTATTGTATGAGCTATAATGGTGTTCGGTCAGGTATGTAGCACCAGTGAGACCACCCGACCGCTGCAGCCACTGCTGTACGGACCACTGTCTGCCCGCAGGGCATCACAATAGCTACCAGAACTGGTGTTATTCTTAGATCGGAGAAAGGTTCAGCAGGAAAAGACTTTTGGGCGGGATGAGACGGTTCAGGACGGGACAGTTCAAAATCCCTGGCGCAGACCCACAGCGTAACCTCTCTAACATAGGAGCGGAGTCGATCTCCTATGTAGAATCACGGGCGTGTCCAGTCGGTGCCGGTCTCTGCACTCCTCCCGCGGGCCGCTGATAGTGGTGTACCGAGCATAGGGACATTCACGACATGCCCTGGCCTTTGGACCCGAGGCTCCCATGCGAGGCAAGCGCCCAAAATTTTCTAGAACTAGCCTCTATACTGTTAGGAATGATTAAAATATCACTCATCTCCCAGAAACGATCCATAGCTAGTACCATGACAAAACATTTTTTTGCCAATATAGGTGGCGCCCCCGTCGATCGGGTGGCGCCCCTCAAGGTAATGCCCTGGTCCTTGGTGAATTTCTGTGCATGCCACTGCCCTAGCCACTGACCACTGACCAGTGACCAGTGACCACCTCTCGTGACGGCGCCCCGTCCGACCCCTCTCTGTTCGAACGTGCCGCCGCGCCGCGCCGCAAAAACAGCCGCCGCGCCGCGAGTGCCGCCGGCGCGCCGCGATTGCCGCTGTGCCGCCTTTTTGTCGCGCGATAATTTGGCGTGGCTTCCGGCGGCCGGGGGCCGGGGCCGGGACCGCGGGGCTGGACGCAGCTCAGGAAGCCGCCGCAGCCCCGCAGCCCGCCGGGTGCCGACCCGTGGGACACAGCACCCAGCTGCAATTATCACATCAGTGGGCAGAGAGTAATCAGGGCCGGGTGTCGGCCAGCGGGACGCGGGACGGCGCGGACGGTGCGGACGGCCGGCCGACAGGTGATTTAAATTGTGTGCAGCGCCTCGGGCAGGGGAGGGCCGGGACGCGTCAGAAGGTGGGAGCAGCCCGCGCCGACAAAAAGGCCTCTGACCTCTGACGGGGCAGCAGCAGTGATTGGCAGATACACTCGTCATGTGACGGCTCCCAGGAAATCCGGCCACAGACGTACAAATGATGGACGTGAGTCAACTGGCTGAGTAGAAAGTTTACATGGGCCGTGGGCGTCACCCAACCACTCCCGCGCACACACGACTAGGGACATTGCCTAGTAATTTTCAGCCCTCCCACAATTGGTCATGGGGGGGGGAGGGTTAAGACCCCTACAGGTGACCTCAAACTTTGTCCAATCCAGCAATTGTCCGACCGTGGCCAGGGGCGATTTTACGACGGGGGGGTCACGCACCAACAAACATACGCCCCCCCCCCCCTTGGGCGCTCGCAGGAAAGCCCTCATGGACCGAGGCGCCCCCACATGGCACCTGAAGGCCGCCGAAGGCGCTTCGGTTCAAATCGAAATCAGCGACCTCATACTTCAGTAAAGGCGCACGAAGGCGCCCATCGCTGAATGTGAAGACGCGCCTCCCGGCTGAATATGAAACGCCGCCGTCTATTAAAGCTAAGCTGTGAGTGCCGCTCCCGAGTAACATGAAGTGCCCTTGCCACATTCCTTCCAAACGCCTCCCCAAATGCTCCTTCAGACGCGCGCCCTCCACAAGCTTCCAAAGGCGACCTTTAATACGACCTCTTACGCTTCCACCATGCTTTCACAGGCGCCCTCTGAATAAAACTTCTGAAGCAGCGCCTCAAACATACGTCAAAACGCGCCCTCCCATACACAAATCCAGGTGCCATCAATCCCGATACCCAACATGAAGGCGCCCTCCCTACATACTCCCAAAGCGCCCCATGCAACCTTTGAAAACGCTCTTCCCAAAATTCTCAACTCTGCAAGGCCTCCAAACAGACGCCCTCCGAATACGTGGTCGCATGGCGCCCTCCCATATCCGTTGAAAGGCGTTCTCTTATACAACGTACGTGGGTGTTACTCCGAACATATACCGCAGGGCGTATGAAGGCGCCTTCCGATACTCCTCTGAGACGCCTTCCCCACACTGTCATACCCCAAGCCCTAAGATGCGATTCACCTCTGAAGGCAGCCTCTCACATAGTCCCCAAATCACCCTCAAAATACATATCTCCGAGGCCCGAGGGCCGCCCTCTCCTAAAGTAACCTCCAAAGGCGTTGTCGCTGAGTGTGAGGTGGACCGCCTCCGATCACAGAAGAGGGTCTCATCGAAGCTATTTGCGAGGGCGCCCTCTGGAGATGTAATCGCATACAGCGCTTTCGGAGATATTTGGGAGGGCGCCTTTCAGAGGTAATTGGACTCGTGAGAAGGTCTTTAAACGGATATTGGGGGACACAGTACCACAATTGGTTAAATTCATTGGCGCCCTCGGAAATTTAACGAGAAGCCTACCCTCCCCCCCCGCTCAGTCATTTTATTTTCGCCTGACGCGGCCCTCAATGAGTGGTTTTGGCGCCCTAGAGGGCCTGCCCCCCCCTTGGTCCGGATTTCTAAAATACGCCACTGACCCGTCGGCGAACGCTCTTGAAGCTTATTATGTTGAAGTGAAGTTTCTTCCGGGGAAAGATTGGATGAGAATATGTGGAACTGTGTGGAGCAGAAATGCTTATCAGTCTGCACATATAACATAACTTAGGTATACGAGAGCTGCGTTCTATTGATTGACATGATAATGTGCACCATGCGTGACTTCTGTCATCTTTTCCTAAACGAGTTTCTGATCGCTATCTGGACAGATTAGACTTTCTCTCGGCCGACTGTCTAGTGTCTGCCCATCACTGCCCGGCGGCTATACGGGCTGTAGTCAGTGCGCCGTTCTCAGCTCCCAGCGGCTATACGGGCTGTAGTCAGTGCGCCGTTCTCAGCCCCCAGCGGCTATACGGGCTGTAGTCAGTGCGCCGTTCTCAGCTCCCAGCGGCGGTGGCGGTGCTGGCCGCAGTCAGTGCCGGCGACGCTTTGGGCCTGTGACGTCACGGGGTCATTAGCGAAATACCTGTGATCAGCGCGGCTAACTGACCAATCAATCAGCAGCCGGCTGAGCCGACCTTCCTGGCCTCCTGCCCGGCCCATCACGGGCCCGTGCACGATGAATTGATCACCATTGGGTCGCCAGTCGGCGTGGAGAGCGAGCTGCGGCGGCGACCGACGGCCGGCCGTCACGCACGCTTCGTCCGGCCGCTCCGGCCCGAACTCCGCCGCGCCTACCCCAGCGCCCCGCTTTCCCCGACTCGACCTGAGCTGACCATGGCCACCTGCAGTAATCGCACTGAGCACCCACACCCCGAGCCGCCGCCGCCGCCGCCGCCGCCAGTTTCTCCGGCAGTGTCGTCCACCGCGCGGCGGACGGCGCAGAACGCCGGGCCGGTGACGTCAGCACCGCCGTACAGACGGCAGAGGACAGCCCCCCGTCGACAGGGTGATAACGGGGAACAGCGGAGCGCCGCAGCAGCGGTCACGACACACGGATGTCGCCACATGGGAGTGTCGCTACCGGACGCAATGGATAGAGTGGTCAGACGATATCACGTCGCGGACGGTACCACGGCGCGATGATGACACGTGATTGCTGCCGGTGACGCCGGTGATAACATAAAGCAGGATTGCTCTCGTTGAACCTCATTCGAAACCCAGAGTCGTGGTTCGATAACCGTTCGAGTGTGAGTCGGCTCGATCGTTCACTGTGAGCAGCTGAGATTCTGGTCCAGAAGCTACACTATCCACTCGTCGTCTTAAGTGGCCTCTACGGGCCACCGCCATTGGCCTGCTCCTGATCCTGAGGCGCTCATCTCCATGAATCTCAAAAGAGGCTGTTGGATTGATCTATGTGGCCCAGTAAACACTGTCTATTACAGCTGCGGCTAAATTGACCGGGGCGGCGATAAGCTCAGCCCCGGGGTAGAGGCAGGCGACGGCATTTCATTGTACACACTACACACCTCGTTTGCGGGCTGCGGAGATCCTGCAGCCTTGAGTAGAGCTGCCTGACTGGCTGCGGGAACAGAACTCAGAGCTGGGAGGTGTGTATTTCAGACGAGAGCACTACATGATGTGACCTGTCCCACTGCTTCACAGCCCGCTCACACGGTCAGGTCGTGCTCGTCGTGTCTGTCATGAGACACTGTCCGTACGTGCCTCTGTGTTGTATTGTCTGCCAAGTAGCGACTCCGTCTGTGGTCCGCCAGCTCAGCGGCGACTCTGCCGGTGGTCAATGGGTGCAGAGCAGAGCAGAGTGACAGTGAAGTGACGGTGAAGTGACCGCAGTGACAGAGTGACGGGCACAGGAGCTAGACAGGATCTCTGTAGGGCCTCGTATGTCGTCGGCTAGTTTGACCACTTTGACAGCCACTGTAGTCTGTACGGTGAGCTGTCAACGTGGGGCTTGACAGCCACTGCACCATGAACTGTCAACGTTGGACGGGCCGCCACCCGAGGACGTGGGAGGAGACCACAGAACAGCAGTCGTTACTCCACGGAGGCGGTCAGAGGTTCAGGACGTCACCTGACACCACACCCACGCCAGTTGGTAGCTGAAAAGGAAATTTATACGTCATTAGTTGCATTATATGAGGGATTATTATCGCTTTCATTGTGAAGGATTATTTTCATTATGAGGGATTTTTATAATTATAATTATCGTCATTTTCAGGGACTTAGAAAATTAAAAAGAAGAATAAAATAACATCATAAACATTTTTTTTTGGGGGGGGGGCGTTTTCCACTTTGATCTCGTCTTGAGATAAGCCAAACAACCCCTAGCTAAGATCTAT
Organism: Semibalanus balanoides; assembly: GCA_014673585.1. Classification (NCBI taxonomy): domain Eukaryota; kingdom Metazoa; phylum Arthropoda; class Thecostraca; order Balanomorpha; family Balanidae; genus Semibalanus; species Semibalanus balanoides. The sequence continues at coordinate 11,556 of VOPJ01003629.1, forward strand.
TTATATATTTGGGCTCATCTCGTCATGGCGAATCATTTGCGGTATCAAATGTCCGCGTTAATCAAAATCAAGTATTTTCGCAAGCAAATACCGAAAAGTAAGGAGGCCACGCCCCCCTGTTCCTACGTCTTTGCCACAGACTTATTCTTCTGCGCCTTTGCCACCAACTTATGATTTATACATTAATTTCATGGTCTTACAAAACATATTACATACTTTCTACATTGTATTTCATTACAACAGGAAACGTTTAGACCTAAATCGCGATAATTAAAGTGCTTTAATATCTGCATCCTCAACAAATAAAGTCAACACTTCCCGAGATCCTCCATTCTCTCTAATCAACGGTCTCATTAAAGCAAACTGAGCCATTTGTGAGTGCAAATGACACGGCCTCATGCCATTGCTGTAAGCTGGTGGGTGTCGCCCTGTAACCGCCGTCTTCCTCTGCTT
>VOPJ01003631.1:0-21145 GCA_014673585.1 Semibalanus balanoides
CACCCGTTTGCCCAATTATCCCCATCAAAATCAGCACAACAGTTGACATCGAAGCTCTTCAGACGAAACAATGAACATCATCGTGCCCTTACGCAGCAGCAGCAATAGATCTGTGCGATCCCCTGAGATCCTGTCGAAGATTGCTTCCATCGCGTCACCTTCCATATTGTGTTTGGTGCCGCGTCGTCGGATTCGGCGCGTTCTAGCTGCTCCCGGAACTAATTTGACCGCGTCGTGATCGCCGGGCTGCTGATGCAGCGTGACGGATCCAACACCGAAGCTGACGACAGAGGGGCCGACGGAGCCGAGACGGAGCCGAAACGGGAGCCGACGGGGCCGACGACGGAGCAGAAACGGAGCCGAGACGGAGCCCAAACGGAGCCGAGACGGGAGCCGAGACGAAGCCCAAACGGGAGCCGACGACGAGACAGAGAACGGAAGCCGAGAAACCGGAGCCGAAACGGGAGCCGAGACGGAGCCGAGGACGGAGCCGAGAACGGAGCCGAGAACGGAGACGACGGAGGCGACGGATCGAAGGAGCTGGCACCGGAGCTGAAACTGGATCCGATAGAGTCGAGAATGGAGCAAACGGAGGAGCCAACAAGGGAGCCGGTGAAGGAGCCGAGAGCGTAGCCGGCGAAGGAGCCGACGGAGCTGACACCAGATCGAAGGATGGAGCCGGCAGAGCCGACGGAGCATGAACGGAGCAAACAAAGCCGACGACGGAGCCGACGCAGCATATTGTCCTTCGTCGATGGCGACGCAGCGGATCGGTGCAGCAGTAGGGGGATGTCCCTGAGGCGTCCGCGACGCAGCGGCGAACGCCCGTGGCAGGAAAATGAGTAAACATGTGCGTAGGCGTTCATGTATATATATATATATATATATATATGTATATATATATATATATATATATATATATATATATATATATATATGTGTGTGTGTGTGTGTGTGTGTGTGTGTGTGTGTGTGTGTGTGTATGTGTGCGTTTGGGTGGGCGTGAGGAAGTAAGTTGGGGGCGAAGGTGATTGAAACTAATAGCGTGTAGGGTGTGTGGGTGATGGTGGAATGGATAGGTGTAGTGTAGGGTGGATGTAAACTAATAGCGCGAATGGTGGGTAGGTGATGGATCGCAGATACGGTCATTGTGATCGCAGCTACGGTTTATGGTCTCCCAGATGTGTCGTGTTGATTAATATTCGCTTGTTGATTAATCAATTATTATTCGCGAGAAATGGTCCAGTATGATTATCATCGATTGAGCGCAGAATGTGCGCACTGGTAGACTGGGCTTAACGTCAGGAAGCAGCGGACTGGAAACCACTCTGAGATTGTGATGAGAAGGGCAACGGCGTGGGAATTAATAGCTGTTTCACGAAGGATTATGGTGTGAAACATTTTCAAACATTTTAAAATGTTTTGAAAAGTTTCGCGATCCAATTTTCTTTAACTACACAACTTTTACATGCGATTTTGAGCTTGGAATATCCCTGAGAATTCTGCAATATGTTGGTAAGAATATCATTAATTATATGTTGAAAAGCAGCCGCATTTGTGCAAGAAGGTCTGGACCAGGTAGCTCATTGGTGCCAGAACTGGCGCCTTGAAATTTGTGCGCCTAAACATTGACGGTAGTATTAATAAAGAATACCTCTTCGTGCCACGCCTTCGCAATCCGTTTAAGATAGAATCAGATGAAATCCCAATAACATAATTTCCATTCCTTCCTTAGGGTGACACTTGACTGCCAACTTTGATTTAATTTTATCGCCCAATACATTAAAACAAAGGCATCTAAACGATTAAATACTCTACGTGCTGTTTCTCATACTTTGTGGGGAGGTGATCAGCAAACTATTCTCCGCATAGCATACACACGAGTTTGTTTCGTTCAGCATTATAATACAAAACTTTTCTTTTTACGAACCCAGCACCTTCCAACCAACGTCAGCTCGGCACAATTCAAAACTCGGCCCTCCGACTTATTACCGGAACGCTGCGCACCTCTTTAGTGTTAACACTCCATGCTGACGTCAACTTACCGACCCTGGAGCTCCGCTTCCACCCCGTCTTTTTAGGTTTTATTTGCGTACACAATCTCCTCCTAGCCATCCTTTTTTAATGTTTCAGTGTCCAGCCAGCTGATTATTGTTCGGGCTCATATCGTCCCACGACACCCGTCGGTGTACAAATTCACAGGCTTAGCCAGTCCTACAATAATGTTTTTACCTCCTTTCTTATAGCAGCTCGCCCTTCTCTGGCCTCTTTCTGGACATTTCTGGACATTCACTACTCCGTATCTCACGTTTCTCTTTACGGAAGCAAAACAGCTTTAGTTCCGGATGAAATTAAGTCGAAGTTTAGCAAATTCCGAGCAACCCATTCGTCTTCGACTTTCTTTTATACCTAATGATGGGTCAAAATCTAAGGAAATTGTTGGAGCAGCATACTGGGGTGAGTCCCAAAAATTGCTCCGCCTTCATCGGTTCATTTCTATTTTTACTGCCGAGCTGTTCGCTATTCTTCAAGTGCTACGTCACATCAAAACTAAGCAAATCTTGTCCTACATTGTTTGCTCTTACCCAAAACCTTCTCTTCTTCCCATTTGAAACATTCCGTCGGTGTGACACAACATCGTCTTCCGTATTCAAGCACATTCTTTAATCTATTAATTCGGCTTCTCAGCAAGCTTCTTTCCTCTGGACCTCTGTATGTTCTGGTACAAAAGACAATTTGAGGGCAGTCGAGCTGGCAAAGCCAGCTTGCGATTCGCAAAGAATCACGACAAAAGCCATATCTCCCGAAGAAGCTGTCAACCAAGTGTCCAAGGCTATTTTTTTCGTTGCCCAGATCAGGTGTAGTGATTGTCATTTTCCAAAAAATTCCTGACCAAGACCAATCCGATACCGGAACAGAAGGCCAAATACCGACCAAGCTGCGTTAAAGCCAAAAATGTCCAAAATTTGACCAATTTTAGAAGTGTTTGACATCATAATTCATAAAACACTCATGCACATTGTACAGCTTCCGAAAAGACAGCACAATTGTAAAAAAATACATTTACAAAGCAAATAGTGAATCCCGCAAGGAAGACCAAAAGTAATAATATCGTCAGCGCTCCATCAGTGAACTCGTTCAAGCACAGACTCGATAAGCACTAGAGGAACTACAAACACAAGACACGTACCCAAGAAGAGAAAACAAAACAACATTAGCAACTGGGGGTTCACACTCCACAGGCTGCCCTGGCGGCCTACTTCTCCCAAATTTACTAGGTCCAGTAGAACATTGAAAACAAGATGGAAAAATTTGACCTAAATCATTTAATGTCAATTTGCAGCATAATAGGGGAGAACGGGGCACGTTCTGTCACGGGGCACATTATGTCAGCAGGGTTTCCTTTGATACGTATAGTTCTCCAGGGCCTCACCGGTATATTGCGTTTCGATCAAAAACACTAGTGAGTTCTTTGTGGTGCTTGTCGCTCATTTTGAGCCAGTACCTAATTCAAAGCGAACGAACATGCCTGCTGACAGCACATTGAATTTCCAATACTGTAGGAAAAGTGTTGTTTTTCCACAATCAGATATCACACAATACTGTTATTAATAAGTGAACTAAATTCTGTGGTTTTGTAGCATTCAGATACATCTGTATAGTAGTCTTTGCAATTGTGATGTCAATAGCGGCCTCATAGGGGGGGGGCACAAAAATGTCGAGAAAGCGACTTCTGTGCTGAGCGTTATTCTGCCCACATGTCTACACAACAAGCTCTTTGTAGTACAAAACACGAAACAAGGTTAGCCGTTGTCGAGTGTAGGCAGAACTTCTTGTCACCCTCAATGGTTCAGATTCTGTTCCATCTGAGAGATTGCTTTCCATGATTCCTAGTCGTTATCGCTATAAGATATCGTACTCATATAGAAGATGCCTAGTGATAAAGGATCATGAGTAAACCACCTAAAAAAGCTATAGCATGATTAACCATAATCGGGTGGGTGCCGATGCAGCTTCACGAGTGGCCAACCAGAGTTATGTTAACCGCGCAATCCCTGCGGGGGGGAGGAGATTACTGCCCAGGTTAGTTTCTGCACAGCCCCTTCTGATAACCGTTCTATACGTCCTATGCGTCTTTGAAACTATTCGGACTTCCTGACATTATAATGAAGCGTGTTCATGTGGAAAATTGGAAAAAACGGTTTTGCAGAGGCTCGGCCTCCAGTGGTCATGTTTTTTGGATGGTCCGTTGCGAATGCAGCGGGCCGACATACGCGCTCTTTAGTTTGCCGGTGGAATAAAAGCGTCAAGAAACTAAGTCGATGCTTTGTATATAGCATACATAATTGGATGTATACAACTGCAGGGCGCACTCAGTTTAACATTAAAATGTAGGTCGAATATTCTCCGCTCAAGTGTAGGCCCAACTTCATAAGCAGATTCGATAAAAGGCGTTTCGCACATGGTTGCCCCCACGTTGTAATTAAACCTGGAGACTCCGCCTCATGCACAAGTGTAATGTACACTTTGAAATCACATAACAGCAACAAAGGCCCACATGTGACGTTCCCATCGTTCCCAAACACACTAAGAAAGAAGCACACATTTTTTCATCAAATAAGTCTCCCCATGTATTATATCCCTGAGTGGCGGGCCGATATGATTTTATACGTTTTTTATGTACTTGTTCCTTCACCACGTTAAAGAACATGCAATTGGAAGCTCAAAAAAACGTTTTTTGAATGCAAATCGGTTCGAATCTATTGGCTACACTCAACACATTAACCTTTCATAAAAATCACCCAAATGTGTTCGTATTTTGCCCCTGGCCCTCCATTTAAGGAGCAAAAAAAGTATTTCTGATCCAAAAAGGGAGATTTTTTGTCACGGACCAGGAACTTCGGAATGGTGTTTGTCCCATCGTAAATCGGCCGAAGGGTTCTTCGAGATCTCTGGGGGGGGGGCGGAATCTTGCCCCCGCAGAGTTAACGTTAGAGTTCTTAGGCCGCCCGCAGGAAATAGGGTTAACCTGCCGGGCGGCGAGGTTCTGACCCCCAGAAGAGCTCGCAGAGAAACCGCAGCTAGGCTATTCGATGGGGATAAACACTCATCGATCTGTTCGGTGACAAATATATTTCCTTTTTTGTACCCCAAACATTGCTTTTTTGTCAACAATGGTGGCGCCTAAGGGGCCACACACATTCGAAAATATTAGATGTTTTTGAAAGTTCGTGTGTAGCCATGTCATTCGACCGATTTTTATGCAAAAAGCGTTTTTGAGCTTCTAATGTCATGGTCTTTTAATGTATGAAAGGGAAAAGTTCAAAAATAAAAATCATAGGCGACTCAGGCGATGCTTGATTCGTGCGATGGATAACCAAGAACTAACGGCACACATGCAGTTTGGGATCGTATATAGCGTTCATTTTCTACCACCTATTGATGGTGTGCGCTCTAGTGCGAATGAGAACCTCTACTCCCCTGCAGGGACAACCACAGCATGAATCGTTCGGTGATAACAGAAAGCCATCCATGACGGGATATGCTCGCCCCCATAATGATAGGGTAGACTAAGAATCGTTTCGCGCGCAGTGATGGGTGCCGCGTTCTGTCCTGAAGAACCCTGAGTATCGCCCATCAAATTAATACACTGGTGTCGAAACTAGGCTGAGTCACCACATGAACTCCTAAAAACTATTGTGAAGGCTATTGAATGTACTGTAACAGTATTGGAAAGTATCAATCACCAACTCTGCAAAGTGTGCCCGCCAGGGCCAATTAGCGAAAAAGTGACAGAACGTGCCCCGGTCTCCCCTATATATTACATAAATACATACATGGAAGAAATAAATTATATCTGGCCAAAGTTGGAGGGCATATGAATATCTTCTCCGAACTGTCCTTGACATTGGTCAGGATTCAGGCATGATTTTGCATATTATAAGTTGATTGCAAGTTTGCAAGTGCATGATGACTTATGTCACCCACAGCCACTACCTAACAAGAGTGAATGTCAACCTTCTACACAGAATTTAAATACTAAGCATCGTACAATACAAAGTAAAAACAGTGTTACTGTCTCAACCTCCAGTAATTCCTACCATCATATCCTGTGTGAGACGTGGGTGGACATGAGAGTTATCTGATTCTGCAGTTATCTATCTGCATCAAAGTTTGCTAGTAATATAGTAAATGTGACAATCTATACTTCACAGAAATTCTAGCTTTCAGAAGAACTACACAGCTGAGAGATGTTCTTGTTCTAGATGGGTTAGGGTAACACACCGCTGAGAGACTTGCCCAAAAAATCACAATGGTACATGGATTTTTGTCCTTATGTCATGACGGTATGCTAAACTGAACGAATGGTAGCTAAACTGAATGACGCAAATATTCTTCAAATAAACACGTTCAATTTTGTAACATAACTTGTTATGAGCTCGATCCATGTTTCGATAACTATTGAGTAGTGATGACATTGCCTAAATCAGTATTTTTAAATTTAACCATACCATGACTTGTAAACCAAAATATATAAAACATTTCAGAATGTTTCATAATTTTTTCAGCGCAATAACCCTTCTTGAAGACAGCTAATAGCCGTTTTCACGACGGATTATTGTTCGAAACTTTGTAAAATATTTTAAAATTTTGAAAAGTTTCGACGATCTATTCCTTAACTACAAAATCTTACATGCATTTTTTGTCTTGTGAGTTGAGTCCCTCACTCAGAGTTGTCCCATACAGAAGTATGATAGAATAATATGTGGAGGATATAATATGTTACAAAATAGTGGTTTGGTGGTAATTAACAAATTAATTCTCTTATATATTAGTTTTGACTTATCTCCACTGACTGAATCTTTTCAAATAATTCACAGGAATGAATTACTGTGCGTGGCCACGCATGGTCACTCAACGGACTGGCCCCTTGTTGACGCATAATGGACTGCGCCAATGCAGTGGACTACCGAACCGATCTAGCACATCAATTGCGCAATGCAAAGACGACTGTGAAACTATAACGCTGCCCAGATTTAGTAACAAAATGATGAGTATGCTTAAACTGAACGAATGGACATAACTAGAACGCATATGTTCTTTAAAAAACGGACAATTTTGTATATAAACATAAGTGAAATTGTGGAGCTCAAAAATTCAATGATTTCACAATAACAAATATTGATAGTATAATATCGCCTAAATCATAGAACTTATATTTATTTGTAATATGATAATACATTAAAACTAATGCATATCAAAAACATCTTAACAACATTTCACAAGAAAATATTCAGAAATCTTATTCATTCAGCATATCCAAGTTCGTGAAAATGGCCAATATGTGCATTGAATCCATATTTTGGAGTAACAGTTTTGCTGTTTTGTGACAAGAAGCCGTTTCACTCGATTGGACTTATTTGCAGCGAAATGTTTAAAAATCATTTATACAATGTATTTAAAATGTATTAAATAGTAGCCGTCATTACACGATGGACAAATTTGCGATAAATGTTTTAACCCTCGCTCTACGGTGCCGTAGGGCGAGGATTAAAACTTTTTTTTCTTGCAAATTAGTCCATCGTGAAAGCGGCTACAACCAAAACATTTCACACATTTTAAAATGTTTTAAAACATATCGCGCAAAATAAGCCATCGTGAAAACGGCTAAGTTGTAGCAATGTGTCAATCTATTTGGATATACAATCTATATAAGTTTTAAGTGCACGCTGCGTAAGGTTTGTCACCCCCACTTTTGTCACCAAGTTTTACACGATTCCTGCAAATAGGCACATTCTCCCACTTCTCTGTCCTCCAAATACTTGACATCAGCTGTTGTATATCATTGAGAACATTACCTTTCATTCTACCTTTCCCATCTCGATTCACAGCACACCACGGTTGACACACTGACCTGGCCTGCTGAGCCGTCAGTACGCCCTGGTACCCATTCAACAAATGACAATCTCTGCGGTGGCGTGGGTTCGAATCCCACCAGACCTAGTAACTTTAGTCGGCCGCCATGAAGGAGACACAATGTTCAATTCACCCCGATTCCAGTCGACTCACCGTCGGCGATCCGTAGAGCTGCAGTGTTCATGAGTCATGACTGTTTGCCACACCCAGCATAGAATGAAGGACTCTAAATCACTAACACCATAGAGATCCATACGAGGCTGGAAAAGACATAGAAAGCATTATACAGAGCAATAACTAAAACGGCGAAACGAAAACAGCGACAAGATATTTAGACGGTTGAGACAAATTTCGCTCCAAACTAAAGTAAGCCAGCAAAGGGCATAACAGACAAAAGAGAGACAAACTAATGGTAAATAAAAGCAGCTACTAAAACGGTAAAAACAGAATAGCAGCACCATATCGTATCGTGATAATATATCGTATTGCAGTCGCGCGTACGAATGTGACGGCTGACACTAACTACTAACTCTAACTCTAACTTAAGTAAAGCAAAAATTGGCAGAGCAGATAAGAAACGAATGTCAGTCAAAGCACACTAACCCATCACCAACACGAATTAGACATTGTCAACCGAGCGATATGTCAGCGAGCAGAAACATCACCGGTAGTCCCAGTGATATTCGCACCGCCAGAAGCATGCCAGGCCACCCCAGTATGCCAGAAAATCATTTCGGCTTAGTTTGAGGTTTGCTTTGCACTATTCGTATAACGTGCACTTTTCATAAGTGAGCCATAAGGCGTCTTTATTGGTACCATTAGCGAAAACGCGGTGTGATTATAAGTCACTGTATGACATTATTTATTTAATTGAGGATTTAATTACCCCATGGTACTAAAGCGACGCTGTATTATAGCCATGATAAATTATGTTGATTATTTCAGTCAGTGTTCATAATGAAACTTGATTAACCATGACTTTTCATAAAAGTAAAAATGTTGTGTGTGTTTTTTTCTTTATTTATTTATACACATCGTAAGGTAGCTCCGTGAAACACGGCGTTTCTGCAATCGAGTCATACAGGCATAAAAGCCAGCGTGGAGTCAGGTGTTCACAACAGGCACATGATGTCATATTGGGTCGCAGTGTTCACGTAGAAACATAACGTCAGTCGTCATCACCGAACTGACTTCTTAGGAGCCATCTTCACACCTCGCCTTTAAATTAAGCGAATACTGCGTATCGCGCCTGGTTGCTGACAGGCCGTTGTACTCGTTCACGATAGAGTATTGCAACCTGTGCTTTCCTGTATACGTTAATTATTTCACTCGGTTCACCTAAGGGACGGCTGATTTAAAATGATTTTACAAAAAATAGACAAATAATATTCTGCGTTTCAAAGCACACAACAGCTGTGTTTGTATTCTCCTCACAAAACACACCCAGCTTCCCAGACTTTTGTTCGTAACTATCTCAGCGCCATAATCTGCAATACAGTGCAGGTCTGCGAAGTAAACCAGAACATAAAACAATCATTCCCTAGGCTTACTGCGCCATTTTCCGTCTCGTGCGCGCCATCGGCTGGAAGCGGGTGCTGTCCGCACCACTATGCAGTGCTGATAACCTCTTAACGGCGGCGCCTGGCGATGTGTCCGCTGCCAGAGGCTCTCTGGAGCCCGGCCGACCGGCAAACGGGCCAATCGACGCACCATTTCCCGCGTGAGAATCACTCATGTAGAGCTGGTCATCGTCGGTGGGTGGGAAGAAAATGCAGTGTAAAATTGAAGTTCGCCTGGGAAGACACTTGAGATACCTATTGGACCTGGGTGACCCTTGGGGCAGAATATGCCTACCTGTTTAGGCAATCTCGGTGAAACCTTGGCGATTGACCTGCGCTTTGAGACCTGGTGACCCGTGTGTCGATTGACCTGCACTATTAGAACATAGGCGAACGCGCTTGGCGGAATTGACCAGTGCTTTGGACACTGAAAGTGACCCTTGACGAGATGACCTAGACCTTGATGGAGCCTAGGTGACCTTGGAATGCGATTGGTGTGTACTTCCCGCGTGGGACAAGCTTAACGCGGCTTGAAAGAATGTCGTTCGTAGTTTGACTTCATAACAGTCTCATACGACACTCATGTTTAATAGAGGCTTGAGATAATAGTTCTATTATTATGTAAATTTCATTCAACAGAGCTCATTCTGACTCAAGCTTCTTGGAACTAATGCTTCAGAGTCTTGGATTCAGGCAGTTTTGCTGAAGCACAGTTGCTATTAACATCTCGGAAGACATCAGGGTCTTCATTGCCACCGCTTTCCACGAGCGTCGCGCCTGTCCATGCCATACCTCGTCTCTCTGTGCAGATGTAAGCCTATCAGCAGTACCTCTCCCCTGGGAAGTGACGCCCCCGCTGATATTAGCAGAGGCCAGCCCGTCTGATAAGCTTGGGTGACTCTGAACGACGACCAACCAATTGGGGACATGCCAGGAAATGAGGTGGCTTTTGCTACGGATTAGCAGTGGATTGGGGGCTCAGGAAGTCGCCAGTGATTCGCCTGGGATTCGCCAGGGATTCGCCTGGGATTCGCCAGGGATTCGTCAGAGATTCACCAGGGATTCGCTAGGGATTCGCCAGGGATTCGTCAGGGATTCGTCAGGGATTCACCAGGGATTCACCAGGGATTCGCCAGGGATTCGCCAGGGATTCACCAGGGATTCGCTAGGGATTTGTCTGGGATTCGCTAGGAATTCGCCAGGTAATCGTCTGGGATTCGCCAGGGATTCACCAGGGATTCGCCAGGGATTCGTCAGGGATTCACCAGGGATTCGCCAGGGATTCGTCAGGGATTCGTCAGGGATTTGCTAGGGATTCACCAGGGATTCACCAGGGATTCATCAGGGATTCACGAGAGATTCGCCAGGGATTCGCCAGGGATTCGTCTGGGATTCGCCAGGGATTCGCCAGGGAATCGCCTGGAATTCGCCAGGGATTCACCAGGGTTTTGCCAGGGACACACCAGGGATTCGCCAGGGATTTGTCAGGGATTCGTCAGGGATTCGCCAGGGATTTGCCAGGGATTTGCCAGGGATTCACCAGGGATTTACCAGGGATTTGCCAGGGATTCATCAGGGATTCACCAGGGATTTGTCAGGGATTTGCCAGGGATTCGCCAGGGATTCGCCAGGGATTCACCAGGGGTTCGCCAAGGATTCGCCAGGGATTCGTCAGGGATTCGCCAGGGATTCGCCGGGGACTCGTCAGGGATTCGTCAGGGATTTACCAGGGATTTGCCAGGGATTCACCAGGGATTCACAAGGGATTCGCCAGGGATTTGCCAGGGATTTGCCAGGGATTCGCCAGGGATTCTCCAGGGATTCGCCAGGGATTCGCCAGGGATTCACCAGGGGTTCGCCAAGGATTCGCCAGGGATTCGTCAGGGATTCGCCTCCAGGGATTCGCTGAGGTGTTGCTGTGGTATGGCTCGTGCATTGCCGGGACTTGAGCTTAGTCGCGGTAATGGTATGGTTTTGTTACGTCGTCGGACTAGAGGAATAATCCCGGGGATTTCCTGAAGTCGTAGGATGTCGGCTGTATGTTTGTGAGTTAGCTGGGCTGGTGCAGGGAGTTACTTGGAATCCTGGAACTTGTGAGGAGCAGGTCATATAGAAAGTTTCTGCATTGGTGTCGTGAATATACTGTGACTGTTAAAATGATGACCACACCCATGTTTTTAGTAAACCTGTGGATACTTGTGAATATACTGGATTATACAAATACATAACCATGCTTTAGCTGATTCATAATATCTTGGTGTATAATAGAATAACAATAATGCACACGCAATTAAACATAATTAATATTACTTGATAAACATTCTCATAACCGAGGCATAACTTGGGTGCTCGCATAACAATACTTGCCTACCTTTCATTTTTTTATAAAATTGTAGTACCGAATGTGTCTGTTCTGGATGGCTTCCGAAGGTCCAGGAACCCGCTTGCTTGTAAGCAGAGCCTATGTTGCGCTGGTCATGACCTCACACCGATACGCGCAATTCCTGTTGGACACGGCCAGGAATTTAAGACGAAGGTCATTACGTTGCCCGACATACCTGACACGGTCCCGCCCCGCTCGCTGAGTCACCTGGCCTTGGAGTGCGACCGCGTGCCACCTGGCCGCAGGCCATCCAGTCAGGAGCAAATAGCCGAGCGTCCGAAGCGACTCGGGAACCTCAAGGTGCCGACTACTGAGATAGGTTCAGAAGCACCAGCGCATCTCCCACTTGAGCTACGGCGGCGGAACAATGCGTGGGGAATACACGATACGTGTTTATATTATGTAGGTCTGATGCAGTAGGACTGGTAAATTTATTACGGATACTAAATCGATTGGAATCGCTTCGACAAAATTCCTTGAATAAAACAAATTTTGAATTTACCACAGATCGTATTGATTTATTAATCCGGCTGCAGTGAACTGTATACAATGTCCGCGCAACTCAAAAGTTCGCAAGGCTGATTGAATTCACACAATGTAATTCTAAAAAGAATCTTCAACGATGGTCACAGTACTCATGACAAATCTGCTTGTGCAAACAGTTATTTGTGCCAAAGTTGAAGTTCGCCAAGGCTGACTTACATCCATGTATAATAGTGAAAAAAAGTATTGTTTATTATGTTCCAATGATTATGATGCATCATAATAATATAATATATATTACTAAATATTATATAGATCTCATTCTTAATATATATGATATATATTATAATACGTCTTTTCAACATATATATATAGATCATATCAGTGTTGAATTGAACCATTTAGATTCCAAAATGAGCCATGATTGAATTGGTCCCAAAATTGAGTCAATAACCAGTCTGCTAATCAACCGGATCAACCCAGGGTTACGTTACCCAGGGGGACGTTAAAGTGTTTGGGCAGTCTGGCCAAAGTATGGGTGCCACAAGGGATAATTATATATGGGAAGTGGCTGTGCAGGGAGGGGTTGGATGGATAGGAGGTTGCTACCACATGGTAAAACTGGGCGCGGGTCGCAGTCGCATGAAAATGCATGGTTTTACAAATGAGAATTGGTAGATTTACGTGTAGGGAGGGGTTGGATGGGGAGGGAGTTGGGAGGATGGAGCCAGGGTAGGGGTGCTATAGGGAGGCGTTGGATGGGGAGGGAGTTTGGGAGGGATGGGGTCATGGTAGGATGCTGTAGGGAGGGTTTAGATGTGACAGCTAGCCGGAAGTAAGATTTACAGACTTTGCCGGAACTTTGAGGCAGCTTTCTCTTGAAGTCTATTCAAACAGAATGTTCTTAGACTATGGTGAAGAAGCGTACCCTCGGGACGTTTCGCGCAGTGACAAACTCTTGTTTTGTAAACAAATCATAATCCAACAAACCTTACATCAAACCAGACGCCGTCACTGATTGTGTTGTACATATTGTGTCCGTTAGTTTGTCTTTGCATTGAGCCATTGGCTCTACATACCCATATTAAAAACAACAATAACATTATATCAATCAATTATTTGCAAACCATACATAATGGATAATATACAGAATGCTGGTTTAGTAACGCCCAGGAATAAGAGAATAAACAGGGATCGGCGACTGAACGTTTTTAGCCGAGCCACAACGATTGTTGAAAAATTTGTGTGCCAGTATAGCAGAAATAGTTCGTCAGAGTAAATGTTGAACCGTCTTTTCTACTTTAACTCATAATATCACATTTCTCCGCAATACAAAATAATTACATCGGACGACATTATATATAGAAGATTGCTGACTCTCCTGAAAGTTGATATCAGGCTAGAACGATGTCACGAGCAAATTTCTGCTAACTGATACAGATTTTCACAATAAGCCGGTCGCCTTCTCTCCATACAAACTACTCTGAGTCGCCGATCCATGTTATTCTCTTATTCCTGGTAACGCAAACTAAGTAATGTTCTGAACTATTTCAGTACGTTCCATGGCACCATGGTATATTTCGCTTACATCTCAAAAATCGCATTAATGCTCAAAATACACGTCATCAATTGCAATTGAGTCTCACCAATTTCCTCATGCAGCTGGCAGATATACTGGCAACTCAACTGAAACCACAAACATGATTATTTCCAGCCTTGACCCGGCGGACTACAGTCTACAGATGAGACATTTCCTTCAGCCGGGAGGCGGTCAGCGAGCAGCTGCCATATAAGGCAGCTGCCATATAAGGGCAGCTCCACTGCTGAGAATGTAGTGGGACACAGGCTGGCACAGACAGCCTTATTGCATGTGTGGAATGCCATTCGGACGGGCACGACATGGTTGTAAAGAGGGTGGCGATGCTCCCGAGCAGAAGTGGCCAGCCACTGTGATAGTGCGCGACTCGAATATACATCCATTTTTAAAATGAAGTGGCTTGTGGGAGTACTACAACCCTCAAAGACAGAGGCAGAGTCTCGTTATTTTGGAAGTTATTTAATTTACGTGCTATTTACTTTATTTGATTATGTGGCAGTGAGTTAGCAATGTAAATATATTTGGAGCTTCCTCCCAAAAGTCCGTTACGCTGGCAGAGTATACCTTTCTGGTCTACTAAATGGATGTTAGAACTGGTATGTAAGAACCAGTGGTAACCAGTGTGGACAGCGGAACACAGGCTCAACTTGAGATCGGGCGCATGTCGAGGTGCAAGTGCTGACCGGCTGACCGCGACCCATGACACATTGACACACCTGTCTGACCGCGGCCCATGACACACCTGTCGACCCTCCGCTTAGCTCCTGCGATTATCGCAGTGCAAGTGATTATTCAATATTTTATCAGTGCTGACAATATTCTGACATGCGACATACATTTTCGCGGACCCTCCCACTCGCCTTATGAGCAATTAAACCGTGGGAAACCCGGTAAACGTGTGACTGACACGATACGCTGGTGGGTAGAGCATCGGTGAAGGCTGGACGAGCAATTAGTTCGGACTACATTAAATGACATGTTCTGCGACCATGATTGATGAGCGACTACGTGATGCACCGATTTTATATATTTAAAAGTTCGTAGGATCTTGAAGAAGGGACGCTTTTATGACATGATCTATACGACAGTTACTTCTTGATTTATTTATGTAGTAAAGACACCTTCAGCAGCAAAGTTCAGCGCTAACTTTCTATGTTTTCGACTACTGGTAAACAGGAAATGATGTTTGACAGCCCGCAGCCGAGGGATGGCATCGCACGGAATACTACGTGGCTTCGATTTCTCTGGAGTTACTCAGACTCCGAGTCAAATGTCCTCTGAGCTTTGTACAAAACAGTGACTGGTACGGTACGCAAAACGCTGTGGCTGTATTTTGGTCGCCGCGAAACATACAAATATTGAAAGCACAACTGCGCTGACTTATATGTTTTCTTTACTCTTCGCTCACGATGATCATTTCTGTGTTCAACACAATCCGCCTTTATTGTGTGTTCTGTGTTTAATAACTGAGCGAACTTTGACTATTGTTCTTTTTCTCGGCCATTTTATCGGAGAGGTGGTGTTCCGTAGTGCTGTGTTATCGTCCGCAGCGTACAAACTAAGCCAATCAATAACAATAGCTGTTTTCACGAAGGATTATTGTGCGAAACTTTTCAAAACATTTTGAGATGTTTTGACAAGTTTCGTCGATCTTTACCTTAATTAAATAATTTGTACGTGCGATCTTGTCTTGAAATGTCCCTTAGAATTTTGTAATATGTTGGTAAGAATATAATATGTTGCAAAATTGTGGTTCGATGGCATCGCAAGATCATTATTTATAGGTTAGTTGTGATGACTGAATCTTTTCATCTCCACTGACTTAATCTTTTCAAATGACTCAGAATATTTCAGAAGCATTCTGTGGCGTGGCACGCTATTGGTCGCTCAACGGACTCCCCATCTGTTGACGCATAATGGACTCGCCCAATGCAATGGACTAGCGAATCGATTCTAGCACATCACTGTGCAATGCACAGACCGACCTGTGATCTATGACGCTGCCAGATTTAGTAACTAGTATGACGTTATGCTTAACTGAACGAATGAACTCTTGACGCATATATGCTCTTTAAAAACGTCACATTTTGTATCATACACTTGTTATAAGCTCAATTCATGTTTCCATGACTATTGAAGTGATGATATCGCTCATCTCAGTAATTTGTATGTCGTGGAATATATCATATACTAAAACTTGCATACTCAAACATTTTAAAACATTCACAGAAATATCCAGAATCTTTTATAGCGCAATAATCTTCGTGAAAACGGTTAATATTACAGGTATTACAGTATTAGTATTACAGGTTACTGTAGATCATTTTGGACACATTGATTGGTCAAGGCATATCCCATTGAGATGATAACTTGCTTGTGTATTGCGCAGGCAAACTAACTATTGCTAATTTGATAAGCCAATTAGCCAAAATGAAAGAGTCCAAATTTGATACGTGATCGCGCAGTATTTTCATCACAGGACCTAATAAATATCAGTAA
Organism: Semibalanus balanoides; assembly: GCA_014673585.1. Classification (NCBI taxonomy): domain Eukaryota; kingdom Metazoa; phylum Arthropoda; class Thecostraca; order Balanomorpha; family Balanidae; genus Semibalanus; species Semibalanus balanoides. The sequence continues at coordinate 16,439 of VOPJ01003631.1, forward strand.
AATGATGAAACCGATATTTTGCCTTTTCATATTCACATAAATGAATACGTCTTAGGTCCTAGTGCTAGCGGAAGTGCGGTACATACATACTTCTCTGGCTATTTCTTGCTCTAAAATATTCATATTGCAGTTATATGACTTATGCAGTTATAGTGACATAGTAAAATTGACATGATTAAATTACACATCACTGAAGCCATCTAGGTAAAAATCAAACCTCTGCTAAGAAGATGGCGTGATATATAAAGGCTAAAACTCAGTCTTATCGCAGCTGCGCGAAGTGGATGCGGATACTATCCAGTTGCTATCCAGTATTAAAACACATGGCTAAGTTTCATTAGTTTATTTTTTGTTCCCGTAATTCGTGCGCATCGTGCAGTTGTTGCAACCTCTGTTCAATGCATTTGAGTAGGCACCCGCATCCACTTCGCACAGCAGCGCGAAGACTGTGTTACAGCCATAAGCCCATCATCAACGCTCACATTTGCCAATCTCGACTGTGCTCAGCTTTTCCCCGATAATGCCTGCATTTGTTTGCGTCCTGATCCAACTCGAGTGCTATCCGAGGCCGGAATGGGCCTGCTAGCCACCCGTAAAATCGCCTCCATTTCGGACGGAAATAAAAACAAGATTTCGGTGCTGGGCAGGAAAGTGCCCAGATTTTCAGCGCAGCTTACTTGCAGATGGGTTACGGAGATTGCGTTCTTGGTCTCATACTGAACGCATAGTATTCACGTGACCTTTCCGACTCACTTGGAAAATATGGGTCCATTTCAGAGAGATCGCATCGTGTACGCATCAAACTGGTCATTGATTCATTTTTTAAGGATTCAATCACGATTCATTTTGGAATATGAATGATTTAGTTACCGTTTGGTTCATGAATAACCATTTTGAGAAACGATTTTTTTCCGATTCAAAGAATCATTTCTTTTGTGTCAAATCACGTTTGATTCACAATTTAAATAGCATTGAGCCGTCTGTTTGATTAGATCAACATTGTTTCTATGCTGGTTTTGATTCAACCATGATTCATGAATCAAAACATCTGGTGGTTAGTCGGTTCTTCTTTGATTCAAAAGACTTTGATTGAACAACTCCAATCGATTTGATCGGAGTCGAATCAATAATAAGTCTGAGCTACGCATACGCGTCCAGCTGGATGGTGCAGAGACAGCTTTGAGTTTATATAGACTTAACATACTGAATACAAGGCGTTTTTCTTGAACCTTGACTAATTTGATACCAGAGTTGAGAAGCCAAGGCGGGGCAATTACACTCGTTCTCTTACTGCTTTTCCATATTTCTTCACTGGCTTGTGGTTTTATTCACCGTTACACAGACCATGCATTTCTAAAAGCCTGGCCCAGTTATTTTATGCGAAATATATTTTATGTACTGTTTACGAATGAAGGTAGCATCTTTTGATTGAATGTGTGTTCGAGATCAGGCCAAATTTATCACTAATCCACGTTATTCAGACATTTACATTTTTAAATTGCATCACACTTCTCTCACTAACAGTACAATTTAGATGCAAGATTTTCACGCGTTTCACCTTTCTGAGCGCGTTCAATCCCACTCTCAGACGTCACCTGATCTCGAAGGTGACTCTGCCGCAGGCCATCCCAGACAGACCCGCCGGCGACCACCTAAACCGAACAGAACTGAGCAGGCCAGACCCGCCGGCGACCCGCCGGCGACCCACCAATAACCGAACAGAAACTGAGCAGGCCAGACCCCCGGCGACCACCTAAACCGAACAGAACTGAGCAGGCCAGACCCGCCGGCGACCACCTAAGCCGAACAGAACTGAGGAGCAGGCCAGACCCGCCGGCGACCACCTAAAGCGAACAGAACTGAGCAGGCCAGACTGAGGAGCAGGCCAGCAGAACTGAGCAGGCCAGACCCGCCGGCGACCACCAAAACCGAACAGAACTGAGCAGGCCAGACCCGCCGGCGACCACCTTAACCGAACAGACCTGAGCAGGCCAGACCCGCCGGCGACCACCTAAGCCGAACAGAACTGATACATACAGCCCAGCTCGCTCCCCTCACTGAGCTGCAGAAGGCAGCACTCGGCAGCACTCGGCAGCGTCTGTAAACTCAACTCAGTCCAATTAGCTATTGCATGATCCTCAAATGAACTGTTATATTTGTTGCTGCTCAGTAATTATTTATTTGCATCATTAACAAATGCATATATTTAGCCTCAGTAGTTCGACAGAAAACAGCATATTTGGCACCTTTCCTATAAACATAATAATATGTTCATAAGTTATATATCAATTATCATAATTTGTGACTTTTGATAGATCGCAATCTACATGCCTCCACAGCCATAGTAAGTAAGATAACGTTCAGAAAAGATCGCCCATCACCTTAACCGGTACCGTTCCAATACCACGGCGATCGGTGAGCCGGTCATATTTTCCTGAGATGGGCCATCGCTTCCGCCGCCAAACTTCGGGTGGCCTTAACCTGTCTGAGAAATTAGTCATTGAAAGGAAATAGTCTCCCAATATTTGCATGATTATTTCATGGTCAAATGCAATGTTGTGATCATGCATAGATAAATGTACTTAGCGCAGGGGCATATCCAAGGGGGGATCCTAGGGATCCTAGGATCCCCCCTGAGCCCTCAAAGGGCCCTTTTCGAGGTCGGCGGCCCCTTTCGGCGTGCGCAGATTGCCGAAAAGGCCCGACGAGAACGCTCGAACGCGATATATGGGCTCTTTAAGAGTCGGAAACACATGAAGCGTGATCTTGTGAGTTTAGAGCACTCAGAGGGCCTTTAGCGCCTCCAGGGCCCTCTCTTGAAAGACCAGCAGGGCCCTATAGGCGTATGCATTCAGAGGGCCCTGCCAGACCGAAGGGCAAACTTATGGGTAAGGAGGGCCCCTGACACGTCGAAATTTTGCCGGGGGGTCCCCTAATCCCCCCAGCATAGAGGGCCCCTGAGCAGGTCGTAAGGCCCTCTGCAGCATGTCGGCAGGGCGACAGCAGCCAGGGGCAGTCCTTGCCAAGGTCTAAAGGCTCCTTAGCAGGCTAGAGGGCCTTGGACAGACCAAAGGGGCCCTGAAAAGTTGAAGGCCTTTTCAGGTCAGGGGCCTTTGACCAGATCGAAAAGGGCCCTGGTCAGGTCAAGAGGGCCCCCTGAAACACGTCGAATGGAACCCTTGCCAGCACCAGAGGGGCCCCTGTAGGTCGGAGGTCCCTCTGAGCATGTCGGTAAGGTGACAAAGCAGCAAGCGCAGTGCCTTGCCAGATTAGAAGGGCTTCCTTAGAAGGCTGGCGAGCCTCCTGGACAGACCAGAGGGGCCCTGGAAAGTTTAAGTTGCCCCAGTACAGATCGAAGGGGTCCCTGATCAGACCAAAAGGGCCCCTGGGCGGGTAGGAAAGGCCCCTGAACATGCAGAATTGGCTCCTAGTCAGCACGGAGGCCCCCCCCCCAGGGCAGGTCAGAAGGCCCCTTGAGCATGTCGACAAAGCAGCCAGCGTAGTCCGACTATAAGAGTCGCTGGGCAGATCGGAGGGGCTCCTGGTTAAGTCTGAGAGGCCCCTGGCTAGACCGAAAGGGTCCCTGGGCAGGTCGGAAGGGCCCTTGAACATGACGGATGGCTCCTAGCCAAACTGGAGGGGACTCTGGGTAGGTCGGAGGGCCCTGAGGCATGTGAACAGGGCGAAAAGGCAGGCCAGTGCTTGTCCCTGGCCAGGTCCAAAGGACCTCTGAACTGGTCGAATGGGCCCCTCCCTTGACGCATAAGAGAGACTTCTTGGAAGGTCAGAGCTCCCTGTTCAGAACGGAAAGGCCCAAAGCACATAAAGATAAAATAGGAGGACTTATTTCACAAAACAATATCAAATTTGGAGCTTTCGGGTATATTGAAGCACCTTTCGTCAGCAATTATGAGGCATTTGGCAACACGCAAAAACTCAGAATAAAATATTTGTTTTGTGGAGCAAAACCTCTTTGTATCTATTATATATCACCCACTCCAAATATGTCTTTTTGTGGATCCCAGGTGAGTTCCTGAACAGATCGGAAGGGCGTTGAAAAGTTTTGAAGCCGGAAGGGCACCTAAACAATATAAAGGGCCCCTGAGTATTTTAACAGAAGAATGCAGCTGTTAAGGAAACTAACATAGAAATTGTCGCGCCGCTCCGCGGCGCAATTTACCTACAAAAATGTTTTACTGTGATGCAAGCTTGGCGCTGGACGCGGCGTGAGAGCATGGGGCTTTTTTGCGATTAAATCGGAATAAAAAAAACAAAAAGAGGGTTAAACCGACTTAAAAACATCGCATTCGTCTCCGTGACCTTGACCTTTGACATCCGGATGCAAATTTATTAATTATGACGCAAGCTGGCGTTATGTCGAGTCATTTGAGACACTTTGAGAGCAAATTCGACGGTAAACTAAAAAAAATAAAGGGCCCATTTTACAGCAGTTAGGGCACTTTCGAGAGCCATTTGGGCCCTTTTCCAGCCGCGGATCCCCCCTGAGCGAAATCCTGGCTACGCCACTGACTTAGCGTAACGCTATTCACCAGGGCTTCTGCTAAGGAAATTCCACTGGGGGTCAATTCGAAAATGCTGCTAAAGCATAAGGCTGCAACCATATACCTGTTGCAGCTGATGCAAACATTTGTAATTTGATAATGACTTTGATTTGATAGTAGTTGTCAAATTTATGGAAAACAGTAC
>VOPJ01003644.1:0-14454 GCA_014673585.1 Semibalanus balanoides
ACGAGAGTCGGCATTATTTTCCATTTGGAAATCCAATGCAAATTGACAAAGCTATAACCATTTTTGTTTAGCTAATTGTGAGTTCAACGTATAGAAAAACATTGTCATAATTTAATCGATATACCTTTTGCATGAAAATCGTATCAGCCACCCATAAAATGCGCCTTTTCACGAAGCATCTATTGGTGATTTTCAATTGGAAATTGGTTCTAAATTGACAAAGTTGATATTATGCGTTTCGGTGGCGGTTGGTTAAACTAGCGAAAGTAAAGTGCGATATAAATAATAGTGGAGTACGGATAACTCATGCGAAACGTCACGAGATTTGCCCATTTGAAATCAAACGAAAAAAAAAACGATTTTTGCGTTCAAACTCGGCTATAGATAGTTTTGAAAGGAAAAAATCGAAATTTGTTGATGTTTCATAGCACGTCCGACATTCTGGGTATCTCAGTTAAAAATAATGTTAAAGGTGAACTACTCACTTTGAAGGGACACAGTGTCTTAAATGTAAAATTTGATACGTTTTAGGCCTTGTTTAAGGCGGTTTTTGCGATACCGACCGACATAGGCAGTGTCCATTAATGTAACGACTTACAGTGACGTTGGCGATAGACATTCTCCCCGCCAAAAGTCGTTTGCAGATTTGCACTGCCCCATTAATGCTGGTCACGATCAGAACAAGTCACCGCCGGGAAACGGCACCGTTACCGACCCGTGACGTCACTTGCCCGAAACGGACGTGGTGTTTGCCTTGGGAGCGCTGTTGTTAGTCAAAGGTAATCAGGCAGCAAAAATATGCTCAGCCGAGGCCCGAGCTAGTGTGCCGCATGTGACTTCCGGTTTGCTCCGCTCGCGATTGAAGGGTGCTTGGAAAGAGGCTCTCCTAATTACAGCGTTGCTTGTTGCTTCTACGTTGACCTATACCTAACAGATTGTTTTAGAAGAGTTCCATCCATCGTATTGTCCTTTACTCGCAGAGGGCCAATCATGCTTGTATTTAACACGCAGTCGAATGTGCGTGCGTGCATGCATGGACGGACTGACGGACGGACGGACGGACGGACGGCGGACGGACGACGGACGGACGGACGGACGGACGGACGGACGGACGGACGGACGGACGGACGGACGGACGGAACGGACGGAGAGACGGACGGACGACGGACGGACGGACGGACGGCGGACGGACGGACGGACGGACGACGGACGGGACGGACGACGGAGGACGGACGGACGGACGGAGGACGGACGGCACGGACGGGACGGACGGACGGACGACGGACGGACGGGACGGACCGGACGACGGACGGACGGACGGACGGACGCGACGGCGGACGGACGGACGGACGGACGGACGGACGGAACGGACGAATCGGACGGACGGACGGAGGAGGACGGCGGACGGACGGACGGCGGAGGACGGAGGACGGACGGACGGACGGACGGACGGACGGACGGACGGACGGACGGACGGACGGACGGACGGACGGACGGACGGACGGACGGACGGACGGACGGACGGACGGACGGACGGACCGGACGACGACGGACGGACGGACGGACGGACGGCTGACGGAACGGACGGAACGGACGGGCGGACGGACGGACGGACGACGGACGGACGGAAAGGACGGGAACGGACGACGACGGACGGACGGACGGACGGACGGACGGACGGACGGACGGACGGAAGGAAGACGGACGGACGGACGGACGGACGGACGGACGGACGGACGGACGGACGGACGGACGACGGACGGACGGACGGACGGACCGGACCGGACGGACGGACGGACGGACGGACGGGGGACGGACGGGACGGACGGACGGACGGACGGACGGACGGCCGGCCTGGACGCGACGGACGGACGGACGGACGGACGGACGGACGGACGGACGGACGGACGGACGGACGGACGGACGGACGACGACGACGACGACGACGACGGACGGGACGGACGGACGGACGGACGGACGGACGGACGGACGACGGACGGACGGACGACGGACGACGGACGGACGGACGGACGGACGGACGACGACGACGGACGGACGGACGGACGACGGACGGACGGAAGGACGGACGGACGGACGGAACGGACGGACGGAACGGACGGACGGACGGACGGACGGACGACGGACGGACGGACGGACGGACGGACGGACGGCCGGACGGACGGACGAACGGACGGACGACGGACGAGGAGGACGGACGGACGGAACGGACGGACGGACGGACGGACGGACGGACGGAGGACGGACGGACGGACGGACGGACGGACGGACTCGGACGGACGGACGGACGGACGGACGGACGGACGGACGGACGGACGGACGGACGGACGGACGGACGGATGTATGTTTTATATTGACGCATCTGAACACGCTCACAAAAGGCAATGAACGACACTATAAATATGTATGTCTTAGAAATGGGATCGTTTTTCATCAATCATAGTTTTGCTGTTGTGGGTGATGCGATGATAATAACATAGCCTTATGATCGCGAAATACCTTAGTATCTTTATATTTGGATAAACGCCTGAATGTTATCAAAAATTAAGTTTCTAACTAAAATCAAACACCTATGCGATCAGTGGCGTGCGCAGACATTCACAAAGAACCTTGCCATTGCCTTGAGGGGCGCCATCCGATCGACGGGGGCGCAACCTATATTGGCAAAAAAAAACAGTCATCGTACTACTTATGTTTATTGTATATGGACGTTTTTGTTTGTGTGAGAGGTGCAACATTCACATTTTAAGCATTCCTTACAACAGTATGGAGGTTTATTCTGGAAAATAAAACCTAGACGCACCAGCTTTGCATGGGCAGCACCTCGGATCCAAGGGGCCAGGCCATGTCCTGAATGTTCATTTGCTCAATACGCCACTGTTTACGATTTACAATAATACAAATACAGCTCTGCATAATTTACGATTTGCTGATGACCTTTTCTAACTCGATAACAAGTTGTGTTCTGACTTCTTCGACTTCACTTTAGATGCCGGTGAGATACTGAAAACCAGCCTTAGCAATAGAAACTTATTTAGTTGTACTTTTCATTGCTTTAAAGATACCGCCCATTGTGCGCATCATTGAAGCCACTGACAAAATAAATCGACCAGTAAAAGCGTGTTGCTCTTCGCTTACGGTTGGTTTAACCGTGCCCACCCAACATCAGTAGGCGTTGAGCAGTGAACATCCGTGGCAGCACGATTACTCCATGCCTTGTCACGAAGTCGTGCGAGTGCCAGTGCCATGACCCGACGCTTTCTCAGGTCAGAGACAGCGTGTTGTCACATGTCACACCTCATGTGAGCGTGCACTTCGAGACGTTAATGGCTGATTTCGTGACGGTGGCGTGGCAAGCCTTGGATTAAATTCAGCCTTAATGTTGTGTAGTTATAAGTCATTATGGAACGACTGTCAGCGGCAGCATGTATGTATGACAAAGGGGTCTTCCCCCCCATCTCTTTCGATGGGGGGCAACCTGCCCCCAGCTCCCCCGCCCCGCTTCCGCCGCCACTGCATGTTGCATATGGGGAGACGCAGCTCTAGCTCGACGAGAGTAACACTGTGGTATCCATTACACGTCTCTAGCTAGCCCGTCTCTAGCTCTCCCGTTTGTTTCTCACATTTCCTTAAAAAAATTGGGAGGCACATCCAGACGTCTCCCTCCCCAGGGCGGTGCGTGATAGGCCTAATACGCGGTGCTTTGAACCATGTACAAATAAAATGCGTGTGCATTAGCGCTGTCAGCGCCAAAAGGAAGCCAAATACAGTTCAGTAAAACTACGGCCGTTAATGTTACTGGACTAGTGACTGCCACGAGAGTATTTTGTTTTGTTCCCTCGCGTATTTCACAACATCTCGTAAACTACCGCCAATATCGTCCCCAAACTTTCAGTAATCGCTTTCACACCAAGTACGCGCACTAAACTGCTAAACGTTTTAGCAACGACAGGGACAAAATGCCAATGCCTCTTGCCACGTACTCCTATAATGCAGAACTTCAGACGAAAAACGTTAACACTTCATTCCAACCGGCCAGTACTATGTGAGATCATTGAACTGTCACAACCCCGGGAAGGAATATATTTACCTGGGTCATTTATAATCTCACTTGTCACGTCTGGGTTAATGTCATCCGCCTGCCACCTTATATGTCCTGCAGCTGATAGCCAGCTCACCCAGTCCAGCACTAAGCGCTGGCGTCTGAAGTCTGAACCATAATACATGCAGGTATTCAAACGGTCCCCGAAAGGGCGCCGTCAGTGTCGGCGGCTCAAAACATCGTATACAGCGACTCAGGACATGGAGAATCCTGTCTTGGCACCACCACCACCCTGTGTGGACTGCGCAGTGTACGGGGCGACTATGTACCGTGCCTATCGCGTGTCCCAACAACAAGCCGACGGCAAGGGGGGGGGGGATCTGAGCCAGGTCACGTGTGTCCGACCGATCCAAACGGTGTCTGCTGGAACGTCCGTCCTGCATTGGAGTAAGAAGCAGAGACCCATGTGGTTTTAAGCACGGCAACAAAGCAAGTTTGCATGCGACGGCTGTGATGAATTGCGCTAAGCGTGGTAACACTTCATCTTAAAGGCAGCGACAGTAGGTACTTTCTGTTATTAGTCTTGAAGTCGGAACTCGGAACCGTACCGGATGACGAAATGTAGGCAGGTGTAGGCTATGTTTGCATGGCTTTCAGTTTCAAAAGTTCCGGAAATCGCGTGAGCCACAATGCTTACTTTGGGTGCACGTTCACAGATTAACAGGGGCTGCAGGTATTGTTTAACTCGATGAGACAGCGAGTGCATTGTTTTTTTGTTTTTTATATGAGCTCCAGGTCTAGCCATATTATTTCCTCGTTCCAGCACTTGCTGGTCCAGCCAGCTTGATACAATAGTTTGAACTTAGGTACGATATTGGTCGGAAATAAGCCTGAGAAAGCCAGAGACGTGACTGCAGTTATCGCTGTGAGCCTGTGAACATTGTACCACCAGAACCCACAGCCTCCGCTTACCGTTAACATCGGGTCAGGTCATGGCCACTCAGATTGGCCACACGGTTACCATCGGGTCAGGTCATGGCCACTCAGATTGGCCACACGGTGGCAACAGCGAATGGTTATCGCTACCGTGTTTTATGCATTAATCTTCACGTGCATGCATAGCACGCTTTCGCAGTTCACATAACCACTTAATGCTTTATGTAGAGCGGCACCGGAGTAAATAGAGCTTTACAAGCCGCAGCGGAACACGAAATGACGAAATTTGCTGCAAGCGTCCTAGCGTAAAAACCCATCCGTAGTCCTACATTGCCTGATACAATGAGCATGATTGGTCTTTGACCCAAATCGTTCGTACGACCCCTTATTTCCTTCGAATTATGCTGCTGGTCTGTGAACAAAGCAATCTTACGTTTCGACTAATTGGAAATACTGGTCATGTTCAATTAAATATAACACTTGTTATATTGTTAATTTTGTTCATCCGTGTACTGTTATAAGCAATTGAACCTACTGCAATAGATCCTCAGTCAAGCCCAACAATTCATCGTCCACTTTGTCCCAAAATAATAATACATGTCTCGATTAGGGCATGTCTGAAAACGCGGTACGTAACTATTGTGATAACCAAGAGGATAGCTAATAGGATATCATGAACGCTAGTCCATTAAAACGACTGGTTGAATTTAGTTTTGCGGAACTCTTTGTCTGAGTGTTACACACAGGACGATATAGTTGTCCTGGTCATTCAGATATAGCATTTCTACATGCCGGGGTATGCTTTAAGATATTGCACGATCCGGGGCAGGAAATGTTCGTGCCATAAAATTGTCCGACCCGAATTCCATGTTATTTCTAGGCCGGGCAAGAAGACAAAACGTTATCTTGGACCCCGCGATTTCCTGCACCCGGCCTAAATCTTAATAAGTACTACGTAATATTACCATAATGGCCGGGGATATTCAAAACTTACATTGGCCGAGAGGTGTGTATTAACTTGGCTAAGGAAACAAAAGCCTAGGGGCAAAATTTGTGTACCAGAGCGCGTGAAAAACAGTGTTGTGTGATAAAAATTCGGACTGGGAGATTCTTGAAAGCTTTTGATCGATTGCGCATCCAAGACTCTTCAATTTATCAAAGTAAAAGTACTTCCTATAATAAAGGATGAATTTAAATTTCTCTGGTAAGGACTAGGTGCCATGATTAAAACAATGATTAAAAAAAATTTATAAAACAACTTCATTGAATGACGTACGCGGAAACATATGGTAATGAAAAAATAACATACCCCACTCGGCGGCATAAATTTCCAGGAACCTCTGTGCTTACTTGATTTTTGACCTCGGCCTTCGGCCTCGTATCGAAAAATGAAAGGAGGAAAGCACCTCGGTCTTGACAGGAATTTTTTTATGCCAACCGGCCTCCATGCCTATCTATAATATATTAATTAATAAGTTGAATAGGCTCGTCTATACTTAAAGTATATTCCCGGCAGCAAAGACAAGACTCTTACTGAACCTATAGGCCTGGACGGAAAATTATCTTGAAAACTCAGTTTGCAAAATTTAGCTCGGATTCGGTCTTCGTGCTTCCCACTCGGGACCTAACCGCTATTTTTGACAAACCTCGTTTCCCAGATAATTTTCGTGCGAGCAGCCTGAGATCAGTAATATTATTACCCTATACCGAGGCTATCCCTTTTAACGTTAGCACGTGAGGCCGATATAAACATTTTCAGCTTCAATGTTAATTTGAAATCTGGAAAACATGTCAGCCCCGGGCCAAATGGTCCTTTCCCAAAAGATGCTACGTGCAAATAGTATAAAGAGTGAAAAAGTGACTTAATGAACTAGAGTTAGAAAAGATTGAAAAGAGTGTATGAATATATATTCCTACATGCCGGGGTATGCTTTAAGTATAGCACGATCCGGGCAGGAAAATTAGCGGAGGTCCGAGTTGCGAAAGGCAAGAGGACCAGAGCTAATTTTGAAAACTGAGTTTCCAGAGATAATTTTCGTCGCTATAGTAAGAGGTCAGTAAGATTTTCCTGAGCAATGCCGGAATATGCGGATTTAAGTAATAGCGACGAGCCATATTCATTATTAAGTAAAATAATTAGTAGTGACTTATTAAGTCAGGCCGCTGGCAGGAAATCTCGGTTCAAGGAAAACTTTGTTTTCTTGCCCGGCCTATAAAATAACCATTGGAAATTCGCGTCGAACTAATTTCTGCGACGACATTTTCCTGCCCGGTATCGTGCGGTATACTTAAAGTATACCCCGGCAGTAGGAATTATAAAAGAGTGATGTATGCACTCTCATATGTTATCTTTATCACCTTCGTCGCTTTAGGTTGAAACCCAAGTAATTGGGGAAAATATGGCTTTCATTTGGTCCATTTTCAGCGGCATATTTGGTAATTTCATACCACACTTGGGGCCGGAATAATTATTGGGATCCGGTCCGTGCTTAGAACTTTCCCGCCCCGCCACCTTCGGTATCTGGCGGAATATTCAGCTCGGACCTCGGTCCCAAATAATTATTTTTTTCCGGTCCGTGTGGTATTATATAATTACCTATACTGTTAGACTGTTCTGCATGCTAAGGCCGCCATCACAGATGGTGATGCTGATAAGCTCATATATACAGTGTCTAATAACACAAAAGTATATAGGTAGGTTCAGGCACTCACACAATGGCCTGGCAAAATCGGAACCCAACGGTCCATATATCCTCGGCACTCCATGGATTTTCCAAACATTACTTGTATATCGGTTCGTCAAACACGCGAACCTGATCTGGCACCATTACATACGACTACCTCTAATCTAAACCCTTTCACCGATATATCACGACTCTCTCATCTGACCCTGCATGGCGGCCGTGACCCCTGCCGTGACCCCTGCCGTGACCCGTGCTCTCCGCACACCATACCGTGGCGGCACGGCCCCCACAGACTGCACCAGTGCACCACTCTCCTCGGACTGTGTAGTGTGCACCTTCTCAGGGGCACCACTGGGCTCCGTACCGGCCCGCATCGCTGGCATACCCGACCCAGCCAGGGCAGTGCTCCCTGCGTACGGTCCGCCGCACAGAGCGACGGCCCAGTTAGCCAATCAGTAGCGCGATCAGCTGCTGCCAGTCAGCTGTCATTACGTCATCAGTCTGTCGGTGCTCTGGCAGTGGTCTGTTAGTCTGCTGCTGAAAGTCCGTCACTGCCTGCAGTCAGTCGGCAGTGTCTCACCACCTCACTGCAGTCTGGCGACAGTCTGTCGCCGCCTGTCAACAGTCTGTCAACAGTCTGTCACAAATCTGTCAGCACTTGCCGGTAATTTGTTATCAGTCTGACAGCAGTCTCACAGCAATCTATCAGCAGTCTGTCAGCAGTCTGAGATCATTCTAACATCATTCTGAAATCATTCTGACATCATTCTGACATCATTCTGACATCATTCTGACATCATTCTGACATCATTCTGACATCATTCTGACATTAGTCTGACAGCAGTCTGACATCATTCTGACAGCAGTCTGACAGCAGTCTGACAGCAGTCTGACAGCAGTCTGACATCAATCTGGCAGCAGTCTGACAGCAGTCTGACAGCAGTCTGACAGCAGTCTGACAGCAGTCTGACAGCAGTCTGACATCATTCTGACAGCAGTCTGACAGCAGTCTGACAGCAGTCTGACAGCAGTCTGACATCATTCTGACATCATTGTGACATTCTGACATCATTCTTACATCATTCTGGCATCATTCTGACATCATTCTGACATAATTCTGACGGCAGTCTGACATCAGTCTGACAGCAGTCTGACAGCAGTCTGACAGCAGTCTGACAGCAGTCTGACAGCAGTCTGACAGCAGTCTGACAGCAGTCTGACAGCAGTCTGACACCATTCTGACAGCAGTCTGTCAGCGACTGTCCGCCTGACGTCAGGACCTGGTCACCAGCTGGCCAGTATTGCTACCAGTGGGAGTAATGCCAGCATCTCCACCGACATCACCATCGATCATGTCGGGTGTCTGTAAAAGCTGTCTTCCGATGGCGGCACCAGCAGTATTGATAGTGGGTCTTCTCTGCAACAGCCGGCCATTGGGCTGACAGATAACAGATGTTCTGAACGTCGCTGCAATGTGACGGTCAATCCTACAAATGAAGCCCGCAACCAGTGGGCTCAAACCACATGACGTCTCAGAATTATTGGCTTATTGGTAGCGTGGCTTAAGATTGGTCCAGTTGTCCCGATTGCATGTTTTGTTCCGTTGGGGTGGGGAGTTCAAAATTTTGCTGGTCAGGGTCAGGTTTTGTATACAGGGTCACCACATTGTGACTTAATAAACTGGTGAGCATTAAGCTTCAGGGGTACATTTCGACGCCAACACGTCCGAATTCGTTTAACTGTGGCTTTGGCTTGGGTGAAGACTGAAGCATGGCTTTGCTAAACAATATGCAGTGATTGTTTGTCAAGCACTGTGTGCGTTCAATTGCTGAGAAGATCTTGTTCGAGTAGTGTACGAGTCTGTCATGCCACTATTTCGATTTAATTCGTCATATTTTTACTATCTTCTGGGTCTTTAAAGGGAATGTTTCACCTTTCTGAAAGTTGTCAAATATACGCTGGTTGTAGCAAAAAATTGAAGTAAGTGCTGCTGAAAACGATGGTGTCATTTGTTTCTCGAAAAGTTACATAACTTAAATAAAGTTAGGTTATTTAAATTTGGAGCAATGACGTCATTATTTAGATTAATCGTTTTAATCAATCTTAGTCAATCTTTTTAGACAATTCTGCGGACTTGAATACGAACAAATATTTTGTTATCGTACTCGCAGCATGGATTAGACATGCTCGCAGCAGGTAATACAGCCAATGTTCGAGAAATACAAGTTGTTTTTCTCCCGGGACCAGGGTTGCGTTCGACTCATGAGCCGTGAGTCAAATTTGACTCAACTCTGACAAGTGAGTTGAGTCAGAGTTGAGTCAGTAAACAAAATGTTGTCAAGTCAAGTCAGAGTTAAGTCACATCTATTTTCGTTTGAGTCAGAGTTGAGTCACCTGAATCAAAGTTGAGTCGACTCATTATCGCGGGTCAAGTGAGTGATTTGAAACCGCAGAAATGTCGAGATTTGACCAGACCAGACCAGAGACATTTTCGCAAATTTGACCACTGTACTTATGTCATTACATGTAAATAATATACTTTTTTCCAAACATAGAGTCAGAGTTGAGTCTTTCAGAAATGAGTCAGAGTCGAGCCAGTCAAAACAATCCCTGCCCGGAACCAACAACCTTGAAGTGGCTGTCAGCCAATCAGCGGCGGGACTTGCATATAGACATACACTCGAACCCTTTTGCAAATTCAAAATTATATTGCTTAAAGACAGTTAAGTTTTGCGAAAAGTGGTTTTAGTGATTTATACTTTTTAATAACGGCCAAAGATAATGACTATCTCAGTTCAAAATCAATACAAAGGTGAAACATTCCCTTTCAATGCAGATGTGTGTCATGTTATTACGCTTATGCTAGCTAGTCAGCTAAGTAAGAAACTCTCGACTATTGAGAGTCATCTTTTGAATGCATTGCATTTCAAAGGCAGTTTCAACATGTTTTTTTAAAGCAGCTTAAACTTTCGTTTCTTAACTTGGCCCAACTTCTCGCTGTGGTGTTTGTTTTCGGAACAATAAGCATTGAGTAATGAAATGCGTTGCAACTGGCTTATGCATTTATACGAACGGTCTCCAGAAGTTCATTATTCGTGAGTTAAAAATCTTTTGACTGATTTTCTCTGTGCAAGCTACGCAAATAACTGTGGCTAAAAGGTGTGACCTGAAGCTCAAGTTGTATCAAATGATCAAAACATTGTATTTTTTAAGAGATCAGACTTCTGTCAGACTTCTGTCAGACTGCTGTCAAACTGTGTCAAACTGCTGCCAGACTTCTGTCAGACTGCAACCATCCGAGGCAGTGTATCAGGAAATTTATGTGTACACACACTATATTTTACAGTTGAATGGCGTCGAGTCGAACATGTGCGACATAACTACGGGATATGTGACATCACTCGTGAACTCCCTGTGCCGTCAGAACCATGTTTGTTCCCAAACGTTTTTAAATCCAGCAGTTATAATTGAAACAAACTTGAAGAAAGCACTTGACCATCAAAAGCCATCCATTCTCACAAAACAAAGGACACGTGCCGCAGGAAAAAACTCTTGTGTAAGCGGCGCGTGCTGGCACGGTGCCATTGTTATGCGCCGGTGCACATCCGGTGCAGCACACGGCTAAACGTGGCATATTGTCACTCCGCGCCATGTGATATTGTCACTCGGCGCCATGTGATAGAGGGTTCCACAGAGCTGGTCTGCATTGATGCCACTCAAAACACGAGCGTTTGGCAGCCGTTGATACTGGAGTTGCGCGGGAGAAATGAAGGTCGATATTGTGGCATGTGATATAGCATTCGATTGTGATTATTGTCTTGTGGTAACGAATGTCCAAAGGCCAAAGCGCTTCGTAGCATAAAACACAATGCATTTCGATCGTTTATTTCCGGAAATATGTCTTAGGTGTGGTTAGAGAACTGATAAATTAGAGTACTGTACTAACGGCTAACGCTGCTGCCAAACGCATATAAATATAAAAACGAGCTCGTCAGTCCAATTCGGACGGTCCAACATAAGCCTACACGTTACAACCTACCTGGTTACACCATACATAGACTGCAGCCATATAAGGCACCGCAGATACATTTCACACTGTACAACGAATCCACAGCTGTGCCAATTTTAGGTGTCACGGGATATTATACGCGGAATCGGTAGCCAGTCTGTTCAGGTTGGGCTCGTGGCCCGCTTTCATCCTGTACTGTCACTCAGTGACCTGATTCGCGGCGTATTACGCTCCGTAAATTCTTTTGTTCTTGAAACAGGCGGAATGAACAAAAGAGATTGTACTATTCTCGCTTTCTATCACAGGGATCTATAGCCTTTGTGCGACATAGCGATGATTAATGTCGGTACTGTTGGTGACACAGGATGGAAAGATAAAGCGACAAAGAGAAAGGGCATTTCATATTCATCAGAAAACATTACGAAGCCCTTCACTCAGCTATAACCCTCCAGTGACAATGTCTCCCATTAGAGCAGAGCAGACCGTTAGAGCAGTGTTATAGTGACCACCGTTAGAGCAGACACAGAGCACATAGAGTCCATTAGAGCAGAGCAGACCGTTAGAGCAGTGTTATAGTGACCACCGTTAGAGCAGACACAGTTAGGGCAGACACAGTGTTAATAGTGACCGCCGTTAGGGCAGACACAGCACACATAGAGTCATTAGAGCAGAGCAGACCGTTAGAGCAGTGTTATATAGTGACCACCGTTAGGGCAGACACTCCGCTGTCGGGATGCATGTCTGCAGTTCAGTTATCCTCCGACAGGGCTATAGGGCCTTACGTCAGACAATGCAGGGCACTCCCACCCGCGACGGTCGAGCCCAGACCGGCAGAAGGCGAGCATTGACTACCCCCCTCCTCCCCCACAACCTTGAAGGAGCGACCTAGGCCGTGTGACGGTGGAAAAGCGAAAAATGAGGCGGACATCAGTGTGTTATCGCAGAGTCGATTTGTTAGATATGGATGCGACAACCACTCAATTGCAAATATCTAACTGTTCTGGTGTGCGTTCTATATTTGGAATTGCCAGTGATGTTTGTTCCATATAAATGACATTATTGAAGTATACTGATATTGTTTTTCAGAGTTATCAAGCGAACTATTACATTATTTATTACTATTGAATTACCATCGTTTAATATTGCATATTGAGTACCATCGATAGTTCTACTGAACGCTAGTACAGCAGCGCTTTCGATCATTCTATTTCAATATATGGTGTAAAGTCACGTACATATGTTCTGTCCACTTCATCGACACCACCTCTGTCTCTGTCTCTGTCTGTCGGTGCTGCGCGCAGTGGAATCCAATGCAATTACTATAGCCTCGCCCCCATTATCAGGGGCGAGGGCATAAACAGTTTCATTATATTTAATTGCGTGCAGCACCGACAGACAGCACCAATGGACAATATTGACATCTAATTAAACGGGAGCACTTTGGCAAGGCTTTTTAAGTATACTTTCGAATCTAGCTTCCGGCAGACGAAAACAAACATCGACCCAGATAAATGGAGTGTTTATTTGGATAGTACACTGAAAGGACTGCTACTAGCCGTTTTCACGAATGATTTATTCGCCGGGTGCATCGACATCGGTTGGTGTCGATGAAGTCGACAGAACATACATACATAAGAGACATTGATCCAACGATATCCTTGGAACTTCTATTTGTGAGTTATGTGAATGCAGTTGCGAGAGTGCTAGTTCAATAAAAGCGCTACTGCATGTTCAGCAATTCGCTGATGTCGGACCCTACACAGCGCAGCCAATACAACGCAGCTGAAACGACTTCAGGAAACAGTGGCACGTTTGCTGCGTAGGTGGTCTCGGGCGGGAGGACATTTCCTCACGTGAGCAATGCCATGTATTGGCTTCAGATGACTTCATGTGGATAGCATGCGCATTTTAAAGTGTACACATACCGCTACCTATAGTGCTTGTAATGAAATGCTTGCTTACCTCGGAGCCGCGAAACTTGTATACATAGTTCAAAGCTTTCTTAGTTCTCTGCCTCGCGAATGATGTACGAGAAGGTCACTCATCATACCACTGTGCTAGGGTCGCCGACCCTTGTGGTCAGTACCTATGTTTCTATGTACAGCGAGTTGTCGGCAGAATTGCTCAGTTTGAGCCAGTCTGGTTTTAAACGCGAGCCCAAAAATTTTATCATGACTCGAGATTGCGAAACTTAGTTCTTTTACACGCTCAGCATCACCAAAATCCAATTGTTTGGACACATTTAGACTCGAGCATGGCATGACCTTTTCTGCAATGACATGCCTCGCGAATTGAAAATTAATAAATTAAATATTTATAAATGACAATTTGGTAAAACTGACGTCAGGAGACCATTAAATGACAAAGGAATCGAAGCACGCAAAGTCGGAGGGACATGAGTTTTTAGTAATCGTCACCGGTGGTTCGCTAAAATGCATCTGTACAATATTTTTGTCATGCGCTGCCCATGACTGACAGCCAGAGTCGGAGTCGGACAAATTTTTCCGACTCCGACCCCGACTCCGGCCAAAATCACCGACTCCAACCGACTCCGACTCCATCTACGACTCCGACTCCACAGCCCTGTCCAGAATCGTCTCAAGGACGACGCCTGACATAGGTGGCCTTGTAAGTTTTACATTACCACCACCTGAGATGGAAATGAGCTTCCAAAATTCGTCGTGGGTCACCGTAACGGTCGCCGTGTACGGGAGGGTATGGTTGTTGACGCCGGAGGACGACCGCCACGCGGCGTTAGGCGGCTC
>VOPJ01003650.1:0-14456 GCA_014673585.1 Semibalanus balanoides
CCAAATCATACTTCATGAGTATGATATGTTTTATTTTGTATTCGACAGAAAACACAGAGTGTCTAAAGGATCCCTCTTTGTATTCATTGTTCCTACAAATATATGCAACAATTTATGCCTTGCTGCACCCCAGCTTACGAACGCCCCTGCGCCGCGCATGCGCAGCTTCGCCCCTCTTTTTCCCCCCTCGCCAGAGGAAGATTATCCCGCCAGCCTTTTGCGCAGTAGCAACTTAATCAGACGCATTGCATGTGAATTTCCTGTATTTTTATCAATTTAGTCCGATTGTTTTGCATGGATGGATTTCCGAGGTCAGGACCCGCGCTAAGCAGAGCTTGTTGCGCTGCGCTGGTCCTGACCTCATCACCCGATCGCGCAATTCCTGTTGTCCGGCACAATTTAGAGATGAAAGTTGTACGTGCCCGACATACCTGGACACGGTCCGCCCCGCTCACTGACGTCACCTGACACGACAGTGACCGTATGACCGCTGCCATCGGCCGCTGGCCGTCCCAGTCAGGAGCAAATAGCGAGCGCCGAAACGACTCGAACCCGGGCTGCCACTACCGGGATAGGAAGTCCAGTGCTCTCCCTATGAGCTACAAGGGCGTACTGCTATATTAAATGATTGGTGGAGTATATTCGCCGAAAGCATTGCGGTGAAGAGCAGGGACGCAGGAAGTATGTTCAAGTTGGGGGGGGGGGAAAGGGCAGGATTTTAGCCTGTCAACGAGACTCAGCCGGAAACCCTGCCTACTTCAGAATTCTGCCGATTTGAACCACTATGCATTTTTTGGTGTAGGTTATTACCTATTTACGCCACTAACTCGTCCACTACAGGTATTTTGATACCTTAATTTGACTGACAATAGATTCGGCTATTATACTGCTGTACCGGATTTTATAAATTTATGTTGAAAAATTATAAATTTTGGATTTTTCATATTTTTCGAAATTCTCACATGCTTTAACATTAATTTATACCATAGAAACATGTCAGATAGCAAAATATGACGAAACTTTACGATGATTTGACGCGTGCAAAATTTGAAGTTGATAACATTAAAACTGAATGACCTTCCAAAGACCAAACTCGAGCACTTTCGACGGCATTACCTACCGTGGATATAAAATGCATTTGCGTTTTTGCTTTTCATCTTGCGTTATTTGAAATTAATATCGCTTTAACTTTTGCACGCTCTAGACGCCAAAAATAGCCAATAAACATGTAGTACAGCGCCTAATGACCGTAATCAGCAGTTTGACCTCACGTGACCTCGGATGACTTTGACCCGATTTAAGATCATCCATCATCTGAGTCTTTAACCTGATTTTTATACAAGGCTAAGAATGATATTTAAAGTGTCGGATACCATGAATCATGGTACGGATTTTTATGACTGCTTTATGCGTTCTAACGCCCGCGCCGTGCTGGTGCTCGGCGCCACTTCACATGCGGGGGAGGGAACACCTTCAAAAGCTCGTAAGAAAAGCATTTGGAAACTATTGCGTCATTTTCTTATACATGTTAATATTCAGGGTCACAGAGGGTCATCAAGGTCAGATTTTCCACTTTCCCGGGCTTTTGCTCCAGATCCCCCCCAAATATCTCGCAACCTATGATAGCTCTAGGAACCAACGAAAGCGATTGAAAGCCTCTTGAAATGCAATCGCCAAACGTGGTCCTCCAATATTATTCAGGTTCATAGTTTAGGCTCCTGAGACCATCAAGCCCCAATAAACAAACAAGGTTATAGTTTGTCAATCAGTTTTTTCACTGTATCTTTTTACCTAATAAGATAATGCTATAATTTTGACGCCATGGTGTTGTTCGCTCAACAGGCGCTTTAAAATTGTATTCAAGATGCCAGGTTAGGTCAACTTAGAACTTTGGACCTTAGTCAAGTCTTAGTGGTAACCCAAATAGGCCATGTTGCAAATTGGGAGACGTGTCTCGTCGAGACACGTCTCATTATACCGATTTGGGTTGACTTGTACACAGTTGGTGGGGTTTTCATTCTTTACTAGATTTTATCGAGAGTTAATGACAAGCATTGTGGTGGCCTCGGCCTGACCTCGACTGACCCTGTAGAGGTCACTTAACACAAATCGGCAACTGGGTCCTTTCAGGAATGGCCGATGATAACACGATCAGAAAGGATTTGGGCTGCTATCTTGGTATCCTCGAATCTAGGCGGCGGAACGGGGGAGGCCACGGGGCACCGTGCCCTTTGAATTTTTTAAGGGGGCACCCATATAAAAGAGCTCCCTTAAATTTGTTATGTCTTAGGTTACAGATTTAGGTCTTATTATCAAATTTATGGAAACACATTTGTATAATTTCGTGAATATCCTCGTTAAAAATAATAAACAATATAAAAATCGTGCAAAATCGAATGTTTCAAGTCAGTGGCCAACAGAAAACGTGAAAAGAAAGGAAAATATATTTTTTGGTTGAAAATGTCTTTATCAGATTGGTTAAAGCTTTGAGATTTAAACATCCACAAAATTCAAACTGTGCCTTTTTTGTTCAAAACTTGACAAAATTTGTGTATGCAAGATAATAAATTAAAAAATCGAGAAACAAATATGCATAGGTGGCAAAATCACCATCGTCACTGCAATCATAACTGTAATCACGAAGTGTAAAACTCTAAAATTGCTTGACGTCATTAAGTTTTCCATTAATGGGTTTTAGAACGTTTTGGAATAATGCTGGTTGACGTCTATGTTGCTGTAATATCCTAACCCAATTTTCTGGGTTTTTCACCAATTTCAGCTTACTATCCTTAAATGGATAAACAGCCTCACATTGCTGAAGGCAATATAACTAGATCCTGCCCATTAAAATTTTCAAACATTTATAATGAACAAGATAATTTTTATCTTCAGCATTGATGTGATTAGTTTTCAAACGATTTTATTAATCAGAAAACTGTTAACGGAAGAAATCGATCCTCAGAAAAGTTGGGGGGGGGGCGACGCCCCTCCTCGAAAAAAGTTGGGGCCGCTGCCCCCCCCTGCCCCCCCGGTTCCTGCGTCCTTGGTGAAGAGCTGCTTGTTGTTCTGTCCCCTGTTCTCCCTTTTTGTATGAACCGATACTCTTTCTCGTTGGAATCGATGTGTAGCTCGTTTTTCTATTGGTCTCAGTTTTGCCAAATAGTGGCAAGTACTTCATAGTTCATATGATTATCCTTGATTATCCGTCCCACCTTCCCACCTTCCCAAAAGTTCTCAAATGTACGCCGCTTGTGGTGCTAAATATTAAGTAATTGCTGCTGAACACGATTATGACATTTGTTTCTCGCAAACAGTGCTCAATTTCATAAAAAGTAAGTTTGAATATTTCAGTTAATGACGTCATATCACGGAATTTCGGGAAATGGAGAAAACCTTTACGCTGCCAAATGTATGTCTAATGTATTGCCAAATGTAAAACAAGTCGACTTTTAAAACTAAACGACTTTTAATAATTTATGTAAAACAAGTCGACTATCATCAACATTTAGTAAAGAGTGACGTCATCGGCTCAGAATCCCACGTTCAAATGCACTGGGAACTGGGGATGTTGCAGATGTCAAAACCAAACTCAAATTTCTTTTTTATTCGACCTCAGTGGTTGTTTTAACTTATACCATACTTAATTACAATGCCAGGCCATTAACATGTCCATCTCAACTCAAATATAATGTTAAGGTGGGACAGTCCCTTTAACCCGCGCCCCGCTGGGGTCTCCAGGCGAACGCGCCCCGCTGGGGGAGGGGGTAAATGTTCCCCCCCCGTTTTTCCGAACCAATGAGATGCGCAAGGCAATGATCAAAAGCTTTCAAGGAGACGAATATAGTGCATTCCCGAAATTCCTAAAATAAGGTCACATGTCAAAATTTATGTATTTGAGTTTTAGCTTAACTATCAATCCAAACCCCTAGATTGCGACTAATATCGCAGAAGGTGCTCTCAAGGGTATAATACATCTTCCGTATAAGCGAAAGTGAAATTATAAACAAAGATGAAGATCACGATCAGTTCACAAAACGTGACTATTGGCAAGAGGTCTACGGAAGTCTGCATGTTCTTTGAGTTCTTTTACACGTATAATTCGATATAAGCAGACATTTTGACAACCTGACACCATGTAAGATCAAAGTCAGGTCACATAGGATCAAAATTTGAAAAGAGTTAATAGACTGCCTCATGCACCCTCGTTCTCCGAGATGCGCCGTGTGCTCCCGCTTCTATCCGCCTCGTCTGACGTTTGACCTCGGCGTGACCCCTGCAGAAGCCAAAGACGGGGGTTTTGACTCGGTGGACCCTGCTGACGTTTGAACCTCGGTGACCCTGCTGACGTTTTGCCCGGTGTGACCCTGCTGACGTTTGAATTGGTGTGACCCTGCTGTCCGCTGACGTTTGACCTCGGTGTGACCCCTGCTGGACGTTTGACCATCGGTGTGGACCCCTGCTGACGTGTTTGACCTGGGACCCTGCTGACGTTTGACCTGGTGTGACCTGAATGAACGTTGACCTGGTGACCCTGCCTGACGTTTGAACCTCGGCGTGACCCTGCAGACGTTTGAACCTCGGTGTGACCTCTGACGTTTTTGACTCGGTGACCCCTGCTGAGGGGTTTTGACCTCGGTTGTGACCCCTGCTGACGTTTGACTTTCGGTGTGACCCCTGCCCTTGTCGCGAGTTTGGACCTCGTGTGTGACCTCTGATGAGTTTGACCTCGGTGTGACCCTGCTGACGTTTGACCTCGGTGAACCCCTGCTGACGTTGACCTCGGTGTGACCTGATGACGTTTTGACCTCGTGTGACCCCTGCCTGAGTTTGACCTCGGTGTGACCCCTGCTGACGTTTGACCTCGGTGACCCCTGCTGACGTTTGACCTCGGTGACGCCTGCAGACGTTAGCGCGGACCGGTGGTGCCACCCAGAGCTGCACGGCCACCCTGCTGGCCTCCGTGTTTGACCAGGTCAGTGGCGGCGCGCCGGCTGACGGCCGCCAGGTCAGGTCACGCCGTGACACGAGGTCAGAGTGCACTGACACGGTCGGCCAGGGGACGGAGCCGGCAGGGGATACCAGCCGACTGGCGGACCTCTCATATCTGGCCTACAGCAGCGACGACGAGTACGAGGACTTCATGTGCGTTAAGTGGTGGCGGGTGACCCGGTGACCGGGTGATCCGGTGACCCGGTGACCTGTGTTGGGTAGTTATGTCTTGTATTTGTGTTGTTTTTAGCTCTAACTAGACGGTTATTATTTTAGTCGGCGAGACACACGGCTACTTACATCAGTGATATTATGTTTTATTTTTTGATTAATCAATGTCTCTAACCTTTCGCCCAGCTATCCAGCTGATTCTTCCAAAATATGTGCGCCATCGTAAATCGTTATACATTATAAAGCCGCGTGGCTTCAGCTGTCCCATAACGCACATTTGACCTGATTTGAACCTGCATTGGCTGTTACCTGGCCGCACGACTGGCTTTTGGCGACATAATTATTGTCCATCTGTTATCAGCCGTTCATCAGCGCATGACGCGCGTGCGTCGCCTCCTTCAGGAAGAAGCCCCGTACCGACTACACGTACTCCCGGAGTCTGTCGTACACTGCTGTCAGCCCAGATACGGTCGGTCCGCCCAGCATGTCCCGGCTGGGGCTGCACGCCGCCGGCGACAGTCCTGTCCTGGGATCACGGACCGCCGCCGGAGGAGCGAGGATTGAAGAAAGGACGCAGCAGGGAGGACTGAGTAGGAGGACGGCGGGAGGACGGCAGCAGATGATAACCAGCCCCGCGCTGGCAGGAGGAGGGGAACAGAGTGAGTGTTAGATCTGCTATTGAGAGGCTCAGTTCTGGCTTATATGGATGAGATTCGCTGACAGCCAGCAAGTATGCTGAGTTGCTGATCAAATATTTCAGTGTTCGCCGGAAAATACCATGTGATTTATTCAATACTTTATCTGGTAATGTGATGTGTTGCCACTTGAGAGATAAAAAATGATGCTCTTCAGTTGATGCTTTAAAATGCAACCGACATCTACAATTATAAGGCGAGAGACACGTCTCTTCTGTTACTGTCGCACAATATTTACTAAAATTGATTTGGAAAATGCAGTTCAAGTCACTAACCTCCCCAATCATTTCAGGTGTCTACGAGAGCAGTTCAACACGCGTGTACAGCTACCGACAGGAAATCACCTCTCACGTGTCATCCGCCAGTCTCCTGTCTAACGGTGGGTGTCAGGCGCGGCCCTATCATCTGACTGCGCACCACCCTGCACCATCATACCAGTCTCCTGTCTAACGGTGGGTGTCAGGCGCGCCCTACCACTGACTGGTGCACCACCCTGCACCAATCATACCAGTCTCCTGTCTAACGTGGGTGTCCAGGCGACGGCCCTAACCACCTGACTGTGCACCACCCTGCACCATCAATACCAGTCTCCCTGTCTAACGGGTGGGTGTCAGGCCGCGGCCCTAATCCACCTGACTGTGCCCACCCTGCACCATCATACCATCTCCTGTCTACCCGGTGGGTGTCAGGCGCCCGGCCCTATCACCTGACTGTGCACCACCCTGCAACCATCATACGCAGTCTCCTGTCTAAACGGGTGGGGGGTGTCAGGCGCGGCCCTAATAACCTGACTGTGCACCACCCTGCACCATCATAATACAGTCTCCTGGGGTCTAACGGTGGGTGTCAGGCCGCGGGCCATCACACTGACTGTGCCCACCTGCCACCATCATAACAGGTCTCCTGTCTAACGGTGGTATCAGACGCGGCCTATCACTGACTGTGCACCCACCCTCAACCAATCATACCATCTCCGATCTAAGGTGGGTGTCAGGCGCGGCCCCCTATCACCTGGAAAACCCTTGTGCACCAAACCTGCACATCATTACCAGTCTCCTGTCTAACGGTGGGTGTCAGGGCGCGGGTCCCTACCACCTGATAGCCGTACCCCTGCCACACCATCGTACCAGTCTCCCTGTCTAAACGTGGGTGTCAGGCGCGGCCCCTATCAACCTGACTGTGGCACCCCCTGCAACCATCATATACCAGTCTCCTGTCTAACGGTGGGTTGTCAGGCGCGGCCCTAATCATCTGCTGTGTACCACCCTGCACACCATCAATACCAGGTCTCCTGTCTAACGGTGGGGTGTCAGGCGCGGCCTTACACCTGACTGTGCACCCACCCTGCACCATCGAATAACCAGTCTCCTGTCTAACGGTGGGTGTCAGGCGCGGGCGCCCTATCACCTGACTGTGCACCACCTGCTACCATCATTACCAGTCTCCTGTCCTAACGTGGGTGTCAGGCGCGGCCCTACCACCTGATAGCGTACCACCCTGCACATCATACCAGTCTCCTGTCTAACGGTGGGATGTCAGCGCGGTCCCTATCACCTGACTGTGCACCACCCTGCACCATCATACCAGTCTCCTGTCTAAACGGTGGGTGTTCAGGCGGCGGCCACCTACCCACCTGACTGTGCACCACCCTGACCATCATACAGTCTCCTGTCTACGGATGGGTGTCAGCGCGGCCCTACCACCTGACTGATGCACCACCCTGCACCATCATACCAGTCTCCTGTCTAACGTGGGTGTTCAGGCGCGGCCCTACACCTGGACTGTGCACCACCCTGCACCACATACCAGTCTCTGCTAACGGTGGGTTGTCAGCGCGGCCCTATCACCTGACTGTGCACCACCCTGCACCATCATACCAGTCTCCTGTCTAACGGTGGGTGTCAGGCGCGGCCCTACCACCTGATAGCGTACCACCCTGCACCATCATACGTGTATCGTGGTGTTTGTAATATTAAATGCCGTGTCTTGTTTGTTAAGGTTGCAAGCTATGTCCTGGTGCGGTATTCACTTATGCATGGTTGCTACGGAGTCGAATGTGTGTTGACTGTCGGTTGTGGTATCGTTAGTGGCTGTCCGTTGTAACAGCAGTCCTGTATGATAGTATGAGTTTCTTGTGCCTGGGGTCATTATGTTTTCGCACTGGCATCGTTTGCACTTCGCTCAACAGCTATCATTACTATCTGTCATTGGTACTAGCCTCGTAACTATCCTTGGTACTGGCCTCGTAACTATCCTTGGTACTGGCCTCGTAACTATCCTTGTTTGACAAGCTCACTGCCGTCTGTTATGTTGCTCAGCGTCGGTGGCGCCTCCCCGGTCCTTCGCCTACTCCTCGTCGTCGGCGGCCGGCGCACCGTCCATGCCTCCGTCACCGCTCTCCGCTGGCCAGCCGCCGGGGAAAGGGTTCTCCGCTGGCCAGCCGCTGGGGAGAGGGTTCTCCGCTGGCCAGCCGCCGGGGAGAGGGCTCTCCGCTTACCTGCCGCCGGGGAGAGGGCTCTCCGCTGGCCAGCCGCCGGAGAGAGGGTACGGAGCGGCGGCCGGGTCCTCCGCACTCCCGCCGTCCTCCCCAGCCGGCAGCCAGAACTCAGCTGTGTCCTCCTGGAACTCGGCTGTGTCCTCCTGGAACTCGGCCGAGTCCTCCCGCCCGACACCGTCCTCAGAGGATACACTGCTCGACCTGGACTTCACCGGTAATGCTGTGGAGTGCCGCCGTGCTTATTACTATGTCCGTCCTCTCAGAACACCGTCCCCACTATCTCCTGTACCAAATCGGCGAGCGACTTTTGACAAATGCGGTCGTCACAGAATCCAACTACATATGCAGCATGTGCTTGCCTTGATTTATTGTCGAATGATGTGGTTATTTTTTGCGCGACAATCGCAGTTTTTATATGGGACTGATTAAGTGGCCTAATTGGTCACCAATGAATTGATTATAACGCCTTATTTCCTCACCCTACGCTACCTAACACCAACCCTGCCTCGAAATGGCTCCTCGGCTGCGGTATCGCCAGCCGTGACCTCCTTCCAGCTAGGGCTCAGTGTTTGTCTTCTCGTGCAGTGGCTGACAGTGCGGGCCGCCCGTTCCAGGTGCGATGCACGGCATCTCTGCCGGCCTGGACGCTGACTCTCAGGACGAGGAGTGGCTGCCAACCGACGACGTGTCCAAACTGGCCACCAACCGCTGCAGCACACCCTATAAAACACACTCAGGTAACTGGGAGCTGTACTGTGTTGAATGTCGCTGTTTTCGGGACTTATCCTGTGAAATACCGTGAAGCGTCATTTACGCAGATGTGCCAATGAAAAGGAGTCCGTCTGACTCTGTGAGGTCGGGTAGTCAGTGTTTGGCTCGGAGCCCATGTGTTCCGTATGACTCCGTGAGGTCGGGTAGTCAGTGTTTGGCTCGGAGCCCATGTGTTCCGTATGACTCCGTGAGGTCGGGTAGTCAGTGTTTAGCCCGGAACCCATGTGTTCCGTATGACTCTGTGAAGTCGGGTAGTCAGTGTTTGGCCCGGAGCCCATGTGTTCCGTATGACTCTGTGAAGTCGGGTAGTCAGTGTTTGGCCCGGAGCCCATGTGTTCCGTATGACTCTGTGAAGTCGGGTATCAGTGTTTGGCCCGGGCCCATGTGTTCCGTGACTCCGGAGGTCGGGTAGCAGTGTTTGGCTCGGAGCCCATGTGTTCCGTATGACTCCGTGGTGTCGGGTAGTCAGTTTGTCTCGGAGCCCATGTGTTCCGTATTACTCCGTGGGGTCGGGTAGTCAGTTGTTGGGCTCGGAGCCCATGTGTTCCGGTATGACTTCCGTGAGGTCGGGTAGTCAGTGTGGCTCGGAGCCCATGTGTTCGTGATGACTCAGTGGGGTCGGGTAGTCGGTGTTTGGCCCGGAGGCCCATGTGTTTCGTATGACTCCGTTGGGTCGGGGAGTCAGTGTTTAGCCCGGAGCCCATGGTGTTTCTGTCTGACTCCGTGGGGCGCGGTAGTCAGTGTTTGGCGCTCGGAGCCCAGGTGTTCTGTATGACTCCGTGGTCGGGGTAGTCAGTGTTTGGCTCGGAGCCCATGTGTTCCGTATGACTCCGTGAGGTCGGGTAGTCAGTGTTTGTCTCGGAGCCCATGTATTCCGTATGACTCCGTGAGGTCGGGTAGTCAGTGTTTGGCTCGGAGCCCATGTGTTCCGTATGACTTTCCAAAGGGTGGGCGGGATCTCGCCTCAACCCCCCAGCTCCTTTAATTTTGTTCCCCCCCCCCGGGCGGGGGGGGCGCGGGGGGCGGGGGGGGGCGGGGGGGGGGGGGGGAGTCCGTGTTTGGCTCGGACCATGTGTTCCGTATTGACTCCGTGGGGTCGGTAGTCAGTGTGCCGGAGCCATTGTTCCGGATGACTCCGTGAGGTCGGGTAGTCAGTTTTTGGCTCGGAGCCATGTGTTCCGTATGACTTGCCCGTGGGGTCGGGTAGTCAGTGTTGGCCCGGGCCCATGTGTTCCGTATGACTCCGGTGAGGTCGGGTATTCATGCTTTGCTCGGAGCCATGCTGTCCGTAGACTCCTGGGGTCGGTAGTCCGTGTTTGGCTCGGAGCCAATGTGTTCGTATGACTCCGTGGTGTCGGGTAGTTTCAGTGCTTTGCTCGGAGCCATGTGTTCCTCATGACTCCGTTGGGGTCGGTAGTCCGTGTTTGGCTTCGGAGCCATGGTGTTCCGTTGACTCCTGGGGTCGGGTAGTCAGTGTTTGGCTCGGAGCCCATGTGTTCTGTATGACTCCGTGGGGTCGGGTAGTCAGTGTTTGTCTCGGAGCCCATGTGTTCTGTATGACTCTGTGAGGCCGGGTAGTCAGTGTTGGGCTCGGAGCCCATATGTTCCGTGTGGGAGTCTGGCTACTGGTGACGTCATTCGGCTCCCCGCCTGGGTGGGCGTCAGAGACCCGACTATAAATGAGCCCGGCACTTGGATCGTCGTAAAGCTTCAAAACTACTGGATGTAAAGGATTCCGCATCATATGTTGTCGGGTCTCTCGACCAAAGTTGATGTTACAGCGCCCATCATCATCATCATCGACCAAAATTGCAATGCTGGTACGTGTGTTTGTAGTTTGTACGTTGTCTGCGGCTGTGTGAATGTGTTGCCCCAGGCTGAGTGTATTGTGTACCGTCAGACTGGTCGGTGCGGTGCGGCGCTCGTCTGGTCCTCATCTCGCCCCTGCTGCGGCTCTGGCTGCTGCTAACTGCCGTCTGTCGTCACCTCTGGACCGCCGCTCGACCGCTCTTCATCGCCCCCATCACCGGCAAACCCCCGCGCCCGAGTCCACTCGCTGAACACTCATCAGCGGGTCTGGCAACGGCACGACCACCAGCAACGGCCGGGGGAGCGGCAGCGGCGACGGCGAGGGACCTGGCAGCGGCGGGCAGGGTGGTGGCCACGCGGGTCGGGCCGGAGAGGAGCGGCGAGGCAGCCGGCCGCCGTCCCGGTCCCAGCACCGGTACCATCTCCGTCCGCGGCTCACACCACAGCGGGACTGCATCCTTGCCGACCGGCCGGCCGGGGCGACTGCTGCCGCCACTGGTGGACCGATTGACGGACTGAATGACAGACAGACTGACGGCTGGACGGATTCAGGCGGCGGCGGCGGCGGCGACAGTCACAGTTCTCGTCGCCCGGTGTCCTCGGCAGCCTCGGCAGCCGCGCCGGGCAGCAGCGAGGCCGGTCGGCTGGTGACGGCTCTCGCCTGGCTGGCCGCAGTGGTGTGGTTCGTTAACCCGCTGCGCTGGGCGGCCGCCGCCGGCCGTGCTGCCGTCTCTCGGGTTCGTACGGCAGCTGAAGTGCTGGACCTGCCGCGCGGCGCCGCCACTGTCGCCACCGCGCTCAATCCGGCCGCCTGGGTGCGGGCGTTACAGCGGAAACTCTCTGGTTCATCTGGACGGGAGGGCCGCCCTGGGTGGCTACGATCGGCCGGAGCTCTCCTCTGGGGCTCTGTGGGAACTGCGGCTACCTCGGCACCAACCACCACCGCCCAGCCGGGCTCCGTTCCACCCGGCTCGGGCACCCGTATGGAGCTGTGGCGCCGCTCCAGGTCCTCCCTGGACGGAGCGGGGAGCGGTGAAGGAGCCGGGAGCCGGGCCGGAGCCAGCAATGGCGGCTCGCGGGCTGGTGGCCAGTGGAGCGCGCCGCCGGCGTCTGTTGGAGCCGCCGCGGAGTCAGCCGTGTCGCGAGCTGGCCGCCGACGCTGTCTGTCTCTGGCGGCGGCAGCACTGCTGCTGACCCTGCTGACCCTGCTGCTGCTGCTGCTGCTGCCAATCATGGGTGAGATGGGCCAACAGATGTGACTGCTTCACAGGGATTGTTGTCTTTGCATCATTTAAGAATGATCTTAACGGCTGTCATTGATCTGGTTTATTCGGATGACATCTCAGTGTATCATCAGATGATGCTGGAGTTTTGTGTTTCTCTCTCGCTTGTTTTCTCACTATTACTGATACGGGGATAATTGACCTGCGAATTATGTGTTTTACTACCGTTGTTTAAAACGGGATGCTGTGACTGAGCATGATTACAGGACTCAGTTTTACAGCATTTATTTCTTAGCCCTGTTTTATCTTTTTAAGAAATATAAATGAGCATCAGGCGAATTGTAATCTCTCTTCATATAAGGTCTACCTTTTTCAATGCCGCCAGGCTGGGTGGGTCGGGACGACGCAGCGGTCTCGTCAAAGCACACCACACTCCTCCCTGTCGAGTGGTGGCCGGTGCTGGACTCGGCCGGGCAGCACGTGGTCGCAGGACTGTCCTCTGTTGCCGCAGGACTGTCCTCTCTGGGCGTCTACGCGCTAGCAGCGGTCCAGGTACACTACCGCTACTTTACACAATTAACTCGCTTTTTGGCTCGCTTATTACGCGCGCTTTTATAATCAAAAGGGGCAAGTTATGCTTGGTTGATCACATGTCGGTTACCTGAACGATCTTGCAAACGGCGGCATTGGCGCTTTCAATGTCTAGATTTATTGTGCTGGCATCATATAATCTCTGCAGTGGCGGCGTTCCTTCATTAATACATGTATTAGCCACCATAATGCTGTTGACAATGTTGTGTGTTCATCACTTGCATCTGGACCTTTGATATGTTCCGTTCCTGTGTTGGATTTGCTGGTGACTTGTCTCTGCTGCTGTTAACTCAGCAGTATATACTGACCTACGGACGTGACGTGCTGCCGCTGATGACGTGTGATGTGTGTTTTCAGGCGGCAGTCACTCAGCTTTGTGGCGTGGCAGGCTCAGTGGCAGCGGTGATCTGGGTCCCTCCGTCCCCCGGGCCCGTGACACCCGCAACTCCCGCCTCAGTCATCGACGCTATCTCGGAGCCTGCCCCTGCCCCCGCTGCCCCTGCCCTGCCCTCCTCTGCCTCTGCCTTCTGCCTCTGGCCTCTTGCCCCTGCCCCTGCCCCTGCTCTTCCTCTGCCTCTGCTCTCCATCGACCCGCGGCTGAGTGTTGTAGTGGCACAGCTGGACGAGCTGAAGTCCAGGGTTGACCTGCTGCAGTCGGAATATCAGGTAAGATCGCCACACCAGAGAGACACTTGACGTTTGTTGAATCGTGATGAGAGGATGTTATCGCCCTGCACGTCCTTCTTCTGTCGTTTACCCTACCGAGTCTCGCAGTATTCATTGTACGTTTGTGTAATAATGCGCTGGAAGTGCTGCTGCCTGGTAACGTTTGGCCCGTACCTGCGTCAGTTCGTATCTCCTCCATTGTATGGCATTGGTATCGTTTGGGCATTCTGCTTACCGATAGTAGCGCTGGGACTCAGCACGATGCGACTTATTCTCTCCGTAGTTTACTGATTACTCGCGCACCATGTTCCACCCCCCCCCCCTGTCACTCCTCCATAGTCGTGTCTGGTGACGTCGGAGCGCTCCCGGTCGGCCGCGGCGGTACGGGCCGCGCTCGGTCTGCCCCTGGACTCACCCCCTCCCCCTGTCACTGCGGACCGACTGGCGGCCTCCGAGCTGCGACTGCAGCAGCGGCTACAGGTCGAGCTGGCAGCTGTCGGCGCCCTCCTCAGCCAGCAGTCTGCCACCTCAGACGGGTCATCAGAGGGCGGGCTGACCGGTGTGGCGGCTCTGACGGCTAGACTCGCCGCACTCGAGTCGACCCTGCCGGCGGCCGAACAGCAGCGTCGCCGCCGCCGGGATGCGGCAGACGCCAGGCTCGACTCGCTGGCGGCGGAGATGGAGCGTCTGCGGGCAGATATAGCGCACCTGCATCTCTCTCTGGCGGCCGCCCGGGCGGGTCTGGAGCAGACGGGTGCCTGCTGTAACCATACGTCAGGGCCCGACTGGAGCAGCCTGCTGGGCGCACAGATCGGGCAGCTGCAGAAACAGATGGAGGACAGGATGCTGGTCTACACGGCTACCATTAGGAAAGGTGAGAGTTTGTTGACGTCATCCACCTTTTAATCCTCCCGACTGCCCGACTACTTCCTCTGTCACGCCGACGTTAACCCGGGTCTGGTGGCCGCAGGCCACTGGGCAAGTGACGGCTCTCGAGCCGTCCCCCGGGAGTGGTGGTCGTCTGCATGGCGTGGGCCCTCCTCG
>VOPJ01003653.1:0-17881 GCA_014673585.1 Semibalanus balanoides
AAGTTATTCATTTGCACATAAGCCATTCGTTGTCCCCGCGTTTTCCCATCAGCTGAACCGTTCGGCTGCGAACTGCTAACGTTGGGCGCCACCACATCTCACTTCTAGCAACCAATGCACAACCAGCCACGAAATGAAATGACATGTATGTTATATTCGCACTGATGAGATACAGCTTCGTCACGCAGAGCTCTGCCGACCGTGATAGCAATCGACAGGCGACCTTGACATGACCTAAAACACGACCTCGTTCCGCGCAGACGGCAAAGACCACGACCTGCGCCGGCCGTTCATGAAATAACAAGACAGGACGATAGCGTCACATCACAATACCGTCTTCTAGAGTCCAGAGAGCAGTCGCCGGTCCACCACTCTCGCTGCCATCACCCAGGGCTGCCCTCCGGTCACCGAACCGGCCCGCTTCTCCTCCGCAGAGGGAATCACGAACGAACCAAGCGCACATCTAGACCCAGCCGCCTCAGCCATATCTCCTGATGGTGGGACGATCTGCCACGCCTGCTGATGTTGAGGCCGAAGCCTACCTCAGTGGATGGTGAGCGCGTCCGTGTTCTGGTTCATCTCCTGTGTCAGCTGCGTCTGCAGGTCGCTCAGCTTCTTCTTCAGCTGCGACAGCCCCGTCAGCACGATCGTCTCCGGCTTGAGCGCGTTCGTGCTCTCCACGTTGAAGTAGAACTTGCTGGCGCTGACGCCGTCCTGGTATGGCGCCTCGGCTATCGACAGGGAAGGCAGGAGTCAGGTGGAGGTGGACTGTCCGGTTAGAGGCTAGTTAAGTAGTTAGGATTTAAGCAGGTTGCCTCACGCCTCACACCACTACACTGCATGATGATTTGGAGGGTAAGGCACTTCACTACGTTAGTTCTGCTCGATTTACTAGCACACGCGAACGTGATAACGTAAAACAAACACGTCCATAATTCACTCAATACGCCTCCTGGGTTAGTCAAGGACGATTAAGAAGACGGTCACCGGCCTTGCCCAGATGACAGATGGAGAATGTGGTACACATATGAAGATAATATGCGGCTTAATGGACCATTAAAGGTTGGCCAGAGAATAAGAAAAAGGAAAATCGCGCATTAGACCGATGTCTTTCACAAACACAAAAAAGGCAAGCAGCATAAGCGCACAGGAAAGGCTTGCTAGTTGCTAGGCGGTACTTGAATTGTGCATCAATGCCCCTCCCACAGGCATATTCCAAGAAACAAGGCATATTGAGAGATTTTAGACATAACACTAATGTACGTTCTAAAACGAAATACAGATTTATCAACTCCCACGCGAATCTAACAATGAATATTAAACAGTTTAAATATTACTGAGAATGAGGCAGAAAGGACAAATACGTCCTGAAACCGGGAAATCATGAACAAAATTTGATCAAATATTGTAGTATTCGATACGAACATCGAATAAATAAGTCACGACAGCAAAAGCAGCAATGGTATAAATTAATGAATGACTGAGCAAACGATGCATCCCACGTGGAAACAATAAGATATTTCATCAGTCACTCATAGCCATACAATAAAAGTAAGCATACCCAATGTATGTGTCGGTCATCTGACTCCCCCCACCACGGCTCGGACTCTACCGAGTGACGAAAGCCTGGCGGATGTTATGCCGCTCCCCGCCCGGCCGCCCTGGCTCCGTCAGCAGCTCCCAGCCCGTACCGGCACCGGGGTTCAACCCGAGGACCGGGGACATGGCACACCCTCCCCACACGATACAGCGACATAGCACACCCTCCCCTCACGATACAGCGTCGACCCTGACCGGCCGGCCGGTGCAGCTGTCCGGCCCACGTGACCGAGGGAGTTGGCCAGAGGTGCTGAGTCCGTCGTCAGACATCCACCAGAGACGCGTCACAGCAGCACCGTCAGCTGACATACCTGGCCCGGGCCGCCGCCTTCCTTCCGGCTGGTCAGTCAGCACGGCACACGGCACACGTGCTGCTGCCCCGGGCACACGGCACACGAGACACGTGCAGCTGTCCCGGCACACAGGACACGAGCACGTGCTGCTGTCCCGGCACACGGGACACGGGACACGTGCAACTGCCCCGGGCGACACGGCACACGTGTTTCCCCGGACAATGCCGGCTGGTAAACGGCACGTGACTGGTACCCCCTCTGCTGATCACCGGACATTAACAGATCTCTCTCTCCTACCACCAGCGCCTCCTCTCAATTCCCTCTCCCCTATCACGGTCCACTCACGGAGGCTCTCGTCGATCTCAGTGTACTCCGACTTGGGCCACTCCTCCGGCTTGGGCATCATCGTGTGCCGCAGCGCGTTGTCCGGGTCGTACTCGAACGCCACGCCGCTGGTCGGGTTCCACTTGGCGTGCTCCTTGCCGAAGCCCTTGCGGGCGTAGGCGCGCAGCTTCAGCTCCTGGCCCTTCCGCAGCTTCACGATCACGATCTCTGTCAGAGGCACGGGCAGGGTTAGAAGACCGACGTAGCGCACTCGCTACGTCGATACGTCACGTGGATACGTCACGTCACGTGGCCGGGATACGTCACGTGGCCGGGTTTTGAAGTCAGCTGGCTCAAGGTCACTCCTCCTGCCAGAGACGAGGATAGTGATGTATCCACCGAAGTCTATCTATCGACATTATCGAGCAAGTCCTCCCACCCCACAAATCCCTGTCGACAGAAACAGTCGAGAATTGTCGTTAGTGTCAATATATAGCTATATAGAATCGCAAGCTCTCATGCCGTGGCTTCAACGTAATTCGTCGTATTCCAGCCTTTACAAAATAGTCACCACATCCCCGTCTCAACTTCCCATTTTCGTCCCCTTAATCCTCCCAGCCACCTAATCCTCCAATCCTCGACACCATATGAAGTCCGTCTATTTCCGCCGGCACCAGGCTTTTTAGCGCCCTACCCAATCCCTGCTACTCCTCCCCAGGGCCCTTGGATTGGTTTGGAGCCGGGGTGCGGAGTGGAAAATTATGGCTAAAAATATGCATAGAGAGTGGAAAATTCAGCAACAAAAATATACGTTCTATGCTTTATCTATAACCAATCGCCCGCTCACCAAAATCGGTTATTACCTGTGCCAGTTTGTATCTGTTTTTCCTTCCACAGGCTGTTCATATCATGAAATTCATAAATCAGGAACAAAGTTCCATTTATCCAATACAAAGAGTGGAAAATTCACAGTAAAACTCTGAAAAAGAGTGGACAAATAGTATCGATATGGTGTCATTCTCCACCCAAATTTCCCAATCCTAGGACACTGCTCCTCCCTCACCACCTCGGTCACTCCCCCCCCCTGCCCCCTCCACCCGCGCACCATCCGAGTCTCCGTAGTCGGCGCCGTCCTCATCCCGTCGTGAAGTGGCCGGCATGACCCGGCTGTCAGACGACTTCAGCTCGGCGGTGGTGATGTGCATCGTCTGTCCCTCGTTACACTTCACGTCCAGTGTGAACTCAACACTGCACTGCGGACAAAAGTCCGGACACGTGCAGTCCTGCCGGAGGAGGGAACGAAACGGACATCAGTGACACAGTACACCGGGGACATAGTGGGCGGGGAGAGGGAGGCGAGCTTCAGCTACCTCCAGAGTCGCGAATGACTAGATACCTCCAGAGTCGCGAATGACTAGATACCTCCAGAGTCGCGAATGACTAGATACCTCCAGAGTCGCGAATGACCAGCTAACGCTAGAGTCGCGAATGACTAGATACTTCCAGAGTCGCGAATGACCAGCTACCTCAGAGTCGCGAATGACTAGATACCTCCAGAGTCAAGAATGACTAGATACCTCCAGAGTCAAGAATGACTAGATACCTCCAGAGTCGCGAATGACTACGGCTCGCTTCGCGAGCCCGAAGGGAGGAAACAACAACAACAGCTCTAGCTACCAGGCCACTTAGATGCTGGGGCATTCCATGACAGATCCACCAAGCCAGAACACCGTACATCTCAGATTTCCATTAAACTGCGTGTCGGGGGTTATCTGGGCCGTAGATAATAATAACGCTGTGCAATTTTCAGCCACGTCTGTCAAATGGCTATCGAGTTATAGCCTCAGGCATCTTTTCGATGTCGGGCAAACCTCTAATTTTCAGCGGACGATATCTCCCATCTGAATCATGTGAGTCATATGAACCTATAAATCACCAGAGTCGTCAGAAACCATATATTAACCAGGCAGTCACTGCAGTCACTGGGGCCAATTTTGTAACACGACTCACTGGGGGTCTTTTTTACCCCCCGATCTTCGGAACCAATAGGACGATTGCGTTGAATCAAACGGCAATCGATAGCTCAGAAAATGTCATCGACACAAAATAATACAAGACATTTGAGGTCATCGGAGGTCAGCGACCTCGGTTGACCTCTTAAAAGGTCAATCGAGGTCGCAATCTCTTGAAGAAACCACAAATGTCACCTAGAAACACCTTTGCATATGCTCCTGAAGAACAAACATTCAGAAACTGCATATGTTTCAGAGGATCGATACGTCTGGACGCCAATGGGGTTGTGGTCAATTTTGTAAGGTACCAGTGTTTTGGGTCCATAAAAACAAACATAATTTTTCATCATGTAAATTTAAACAAAAGTTAATACAAATTCGAAATGAGCTCAGAAATGATAAAAACAAACAAATTAAGCTCATGTCCTTGTACCATTGACCTATACAAGTCTAGACAGACTTCGGACTTTCAATGAGAGTCCTCGCGGTGCTGTAAGGGGGGCAAGGGACCCCTTCCGCGGCAACATTATGGTAATTAAAAGTCCTTTTGGGTGGAGTTGGGTGGCCTTATTGAATTTACCTCCTTTGGCACATCTGTTGGGGCATCAAATTNACGCGTAAGCATGTGAGTGTGGGTGTGAGTGTGGGTGTGAGTGTGGGTGTGTGTGTTCCGCAATGCTGCGCTCATTGTGCGTGGATGAACGTGCGTTGGCGCGTATAGACCGGTGTGCTGCTGACATGTCGCCCTTAGTTGCTTTTGTGCTGCCGCTTCTTATTGATTAGATCACACCACGTATTAACCGATAGGACGCCGTCCGGCATAGCCATTGACCTATACAAGTCTAGACAGACTTTATGGACTTTTCATAATGTTCCTCGACGGTGCTGTAAGGGGGGCAAGACCCCTTCCGCGGCAAACATTTGGGTAATTAAAAAGTCCCTTTTTGGCGGAAGTTGGTGGCTTATTGATTTACCTCTTTTGGCACACCTGTTGGGGCATCAATTACCCACATATTGTGCAATTCTTGACCTCGGGTCATCTCAGGTCATGTCCCCAGGCCTGGTCACGTGACCCCACCCCTAAAAAGTTCGCGGTCGTACCACAGCCACAGTTTTTGGCCGATCGGTTTCGTACTTACAGGATTTCACAACAGCATAGGGGTACCAATCACATTCTGTCATTCTCACTGCTCCCGATCTTGTAATACAAATGACCTAAGCCGTCAGTTATAATTATTGACTCTCAGGCTCCCATTATATTATTATAAGTGGGACACATGATTGAAGTGCTTCCTTTTCTAAGGATACACATGATATCATCACCAGATTCCTTTGGGATCATGCTAATCAATAGGCCATTCTTGAAGACCCAGGTGCCATTTTGTTCAGTGTCCCTACAGGGTCAGCCGCCAGGCTCATACGAGGTCACCAACATTAATTTATCAATAAACATCCCGATAAAATTAAGATAGAGAAGTGAAACTGGCAAAATGTGTTTTTCTCGTCAGCCACACGTCTCCGAATGTGCAGCATGACCTATTGGTCACCACTTGACCTTGACTGAATGTCAAATATTTCTAAGTTGACAAATTTGCTAGTTGATAATACGTAAAATCGATTATACTGCCTCCAGCCATGATTTCTCCTGCGCACGATAACTTATTATTTGATGCAGATATAAGGTTGTACGAGTTTCCAAGTAGGTGCTTGTACCCGTTTTTTACCCAGACGCTCTCAAAGATTGACCTTCCGCCATTGGATTAACATTACGCTGTAACTAGATGCCCCTCTCGCATGGTGGCGCTAGTGTCGCAGAACGGGAACGGCCGGCCGGCCACGGAGGCAATGGCAGTAGCCCGTCTAGTCTTATTTAGGTCAATGGGCATAGCGTTAATACAGCACAAACATGGAGAGCCGGCGAGCCAGGATACAATTACAGCCTTATATTGTTTGCACTGTGAAATATCGACTATATCCGCCCGCCCGTTGAGGGTAGATAAGCACCACATGGGTGTAACACAAACGAGGCGTACATCCTTGAATCGCAATGCGTCACACCCTGTCAGCGACTGGCCAGCAGGCGGGCAGGTCAGAGACAATAATCCCAGTTATCGGCGCCTACTCAGCACTACGTGTGTGTGTGTGTGTGTGTGTGTGTGTGTGTGTGTGTGTGTGTGTGTGTGTGTGTGTGCGTGCGTGTGCGTGTGCGTGTGCGTGTGCGTGTGCGTGTGCGTGTGCGTGTGCGTGTGCATGTGCATGTGCGTGTGCATGTGCGTCTGTGTCTGTGTCTGTGTCTGTGTCTGTGTCTGTGTCTGAGTGTCTGTGTCTGTGTGTCTCCGGCGCAGTTGAGCGGCGGTCTGGCTGTGCGCCTGACAGCCCGGGCTTGGCTGACCTTCCGATTCGGTTCCGCCGGGCTCATCTGGGCCCATTATTAAACATGGAGTGGGCGGGGCGCAGCACCAGGCGCGATGGCAGCGAGTTCAGTCACTGAGACAGCCCCAGACGGGAGATCTGCGCAGGTCAGGTCAGATCTGGTCAGACCAGGCCAGATCGGGATAGCTCGGGCCAGCCAGGCATATAACGTCAGATAAGGTCAGATAAGGTCGGGCTAGGTCAGCTCAGGTCAGCAGCTCACGTCAGTTCAGTTCAGGTCAGGTCCAGTTCGGTCTGGTCTGGTCTGGTCTGGTCTGGTCTGGTCTGGTCTGTGTGCTGGTCCACATCCGTCTCGGTCCGGGTGCGGTCAGCGGTCTGTCTGGTCGTGGTCTGGTTGGTTCTGGTCTGTCCGCGCACTCAGCAGCGTCCGTGTTAGGTGAGCCCGCAACATTCAGGTCAGGTTGGGTCAGGGTCTGGGTCAGCTGGTTCTGTCAGCGTCTGGTCAGGTTCGTGGTCAGGTCTGGTCTGAGTCAGTACTGGTCTGTGTCATGTGTCTGGGTCTAGCTGGTCAGTCTGGTCAGGTCAGGTCTGGTCAGGTCTGGTGCAGGTCTGTCAGGTCTTGGTCAGTCAGGTGCCGGTCATGGTCTGGTCTTGGTCTGGTCTGGTCTGGTCTGGTCTGGTCTGGTCATGGAGGTCTAGATCTGATGCTGATCGACTGATCTGGTCTGGTCAGGTCTGGATCAGTTGTCTGGTCTAGGTTGTCAGGTTGGTCAGCGTCGTGGTTGCAGGCTGTTATTGGTGCAGGCTGTGCGGTCTGGTATGGTCTGTCTGGTGCGCTGTCTGGGTCAGTGTGCTGGTCAGGGTCTGGTCAGGTGTTCTGGTCAGGTGCTGGTCAGGTCTGGGTCAGGTCTGGTAGAGTCTGGTTTCAGGTCTGGTCTGGTCTGGTCAGGTCTGGTCAGGTCTGGTCAGGTCTGGTCAGGTCTGGTCAGGTCTGGTCAGGTCTGGTCAGGTCTGGCCAATCGGTCGACATGTATGAGATGAGGATCGCTGAGATCTGCTCGCATCACCAGCCATGTCCAGTACCCACGTGTCACGTGTTCTATAGCCTTGCCCACGTGTAATGTATCGGCACAATATACGCCCACGTCTTTCGCGCTGTATCACGAAGACATACATCAACCATGAGGTTATGTGCGGGCCACATCACTGCCATCTACATCGATGCTAACGTCAAGATGCATCGCCACGATGAACAAACATGATGAGCTATTTTCGATCGCCGCCGATTGTGGCGGTAATCACTGCCAGCCGTGCCGGGCCGTATTATAGCCGGCGAGACTCACTGCATGTAGTGGATGACGTCTTTGAAGAAGGCCAGCTGGTCCGGCTGGTTCAGCGCCAGGAAGGTGGAGTCAGGCGTCACCTTCACGCCCGACAAGAACTCGTACGTGTCGTTAGAGTTCTGCGGGGTCAGGTCAGGTCGGGTCAGGTCGGGTCAGGTTCGAGATCAGGTCACATTTGATCAGCGCCGTGGTGTCCAGTGTCAGAAAAGTGGTTCCACGATCTAAGTTCGCGAAGCAAATTTTACGCCAGCGGCGGAACAAATTGATTAATGCGTTTACCAGCAATTTTTGCGTATTTTTATACGTGTTTCTACGCAAACTATTTCAATAAACGTGCCAATGTGTGCATATATTATGATGTGGAAAGTTGATGAATCGTAAGTCGTATATCCTGTACAAACATGGTCTTGACTCAGTCGTATATCCTATACAGATAAAGTCTTGACGTCAGTCGTTTTTTTAACCGAGACTTTCGGGTCGTATGTTAAAAAGGTACCTTGCATCATTGCGCATGCGTATATGGGAGACTAGAATAAAGTCTCAGTCTAAAGTACAGACGTCTTTTGTATAACGTCTTTTTAGTGTCCCACAGTTACCCATGGCCCCGATAACGATGGTATCGGTGGCAGGGTTGTGACCTGAATACACACAAACTTTTGAGGAGATTTTACACAGTTTTTGGTTTATTTACGGAAACGTACGAATTGTCTTTGCCTACATCACTGCAGAGGAGTTAGGAGGTTTCATCTTACAACTTTTGCTGACAATTTGTGCCGCATCACTTTTACGTTCCAGCCGTTGTTTGGAAAGTCAAGCATCAGTCTATTTGTATGCTCATCAGTCATTTGCACCCACAGACTAAACAAAGTCATTCTTTACAGTTATATTTTTCACGGAACTTAGTTTCCAAGTAAAAAAATGGAGAAACGGGTCTTTCTTCTGACACTGGTGGTGTCACCAGTTCACACGGGAGTGTCACGTCCCACATCAGATAGGGGGCACGTGCGATCTGTATGGGGTCGCGATGGGCCCGATAACACACACGACGTGGGGTAGCTATCGGAGGGCACGTCTTATAGTTATAACGCGATCTCCATCACGTTTAGCTCACGGTGCACTTGAACCGCACGACTGGACGTGTACAGACAGAACTGCAGAAGCACAGCAGGTGCTTCTGCAGTTCTGTACACGGGCTCACATGTTGTTGGTTACACGGTGATAGCGCAGAGTACGCACTAACGCGAGCGACACCATGGTCCTAACGCGAGCCGTGGTCACAATATAGACGCGACTGGCGGCCACATCAGTCAGACGGCGCACTGCCGTCCGGAGCGACACGGCACCGTCCGACCCGCCGCCAAGTCTGTCCGCCGAACCGCCCACTCAGCTGGGCGGGGGCGGGGGCGGTGATGACACGACACTCCACAGCGGCCGGCTGGGGAGCCGTCAGCGGCAGCGGTGCCGGTTCAGACGGCACGGGACGCTGAAGACACAGAGGTCCGGGTCCCACCTCCACACCCTCCCCCTGATCCACACTGACAGGGTGGGCGGCGGCCGGGCCGGACAGCGGCCTGTCGCTTATCACCGGCAGCAGCACGGCCAGGTGTCTGGCACTGGCCGTCCGTCCGACCGAGCCCAAAATACGGCCGCCGCGTGAGATCGTCTGATAGAGTACAGAGTGGCGACGGCCGATGTGCGGCGCAGCATCTGCAGGGCGACGTCACTGGATGGTGAGAGGTTCCGGCCGGCCAGCGGCGCTCCACTGCCATCAGCAGGGCGACGTCACAGGATGGTGAGAGGTTCCGACCGGCCGGCGGCGCTTCCACTGCCAGCTGAGCAGTGTACGCTGCCGTCCATTATAGACCACAGTGTCACTCCGCCACACTGCTGATAATGGGCCTCTCTGAGGGCCCTGAGGGTCCTGGTCCAATCCAGTTAATCAAAAGTTGAAGAAAAAATGGGCATCACAAAATAAAGTGGCCACAATCCGTAGAGTTTTTCACTGGGGGGGGGGCTTTCAAACGCTCGGGAAGGGCCCTTTTGAGGCTCCGCCCTCCCCCTGGACGAAATCCTGGCTACGTGACTGCTGATACATTACATGGGACATGCTGGACAGCTCAGACATTCCAGAGATAGGGACTCTGTGGAGAGAATC
This sequence comes from Semibalanus balanoides, assembly GCA_014673585.1. Classification (NCBI taxonomy): domain Eukaryota; kingdom Metazoa; phylum Arthropoda; class Thecostraca; order Balanomorpha; family Balanidae; genus Semibalanus; species Semibalanus balanoides. The sequence continues at coordinate 10,100 of VOPJ01003653.1, forward strand.
GAGAGATATCGATTATCTGTGGAGAGGATCGAGAGATAGGGACTCTCTGCGGAAAGGATCGAGAGATAGGGATTATCGAGAGATAGGGATCCTATGGAGAGGATCGAGAGAAAGGGACTCTCTGTGGAGAGGATCGATAGATATCGATTATCTGTGGAGAGGCTCGAGAGATATGGATCATCGAGAGATAGGGATCCTATGGAGAGGATCGAGAGAAAAAGACTCTGCGGAGAGGATCGAGAGATAGGGACTCTGTATGGAGAGGATCGAGAGATAGGGACTCTATTGAGATGATCAATAGATAGGGACTCTCTGTGGAGAGGATCGTGAGATAGGGACTAGTGCTAACCCGTCCGCTCCGCTGGACGATCTATGCATACAGACTGCATTTTTACGTTTTTTGTTTGACATACTACCGAGGTACTCTCCCGTCAAGGGATCGTGGTTTGTGACTTAAAGACTTCAATTCGGTACGAACGGTTATATTTTTTACGTTAAATGGTAAGCCCCTTCTCCGTGCTATAGGTGTCGCTGGTGTGCGCATTGAGCAAGTATTCATATAGGTGGGGCTGGTGTGCACAAACTGCAACCAGTGCCTCGCTTGGTTGCGTATAATTCAAGTTCCGCTCATCAGAGGGCGGACGGCGGTATTATCGGTGGAAGTTGTGTCGTGCTATTTTTTCTAACACAGTCAGACATTATCTTTACTTGTAAGAGGACGGTTTGATGTTGGGACATGCACTGAGCAGAAAAAAATATTCACGCATGTTGTCATGCGATCTGCAAAATAATTTATTAGATACCATTCAATGCTAATGTGTCGAAACTACATAACTTTTCGTACTTATAATACCTATAACGAAAAAGTTGAATGATGAACTGACAGAAGGACCGACTTTCTTTAAATAGTTAGTTAGATTATCTGTTGAGAGGATCGAGAGATAGGGATTATCTGTTGAGAGGATCGAGAGATATGGACTACCTATGGAGAGGATCGAGAGATAGGGACTACCAGTAGCGAGATAAAACAGCGGTGCAGGGCTTGCAAAAGAGGAGGCACAGTGGAGAGACATGGACTCCCAGTTCAGAAGGGAGACCTCGCAGGAGAGGCCGAGCTCGCCGCTCGGCTATCTCCGGGATGCCGCGCCAGTCATTTGCGGTACGCCGTCAGAGTCGTGCCGATAATAGGCCGCTCACTGCCGGACGGATGTTCAGATAGCTGATCTGACTGACGTCATTTCCTGACGTCACAGGCTGACCTCGACGTCGACGGAAGGCCGAGAAGTTAAATGATCGCCCTGGATCAGGCTATGAATAACGATTTTCCACGCCGCCCTTACAAGTGTCATTCATGAGCCGCGCCACTCTATATCGGTGACGTCGGTCATCAGAGGCAAACACTGACAGATTGAGCGGATACGACGGATACTTCTAATCAAACCAGACACGAGGACAAGACAGTTCGCTCCGATTGTGGATGGTTATTTCAGTTCCAAGGCCATGGACGCGGATACGGCAGTGAGGCGCTGCTGCAAATGAATGCACGAGGTGCTTAAATGTGATGACGTGAACACGAGCGGGACGCCAACGCAATACAAAGCATCAGAGAATGAGACCGTTCGAACGTAATCTTTGTAATCTGAAGCCAAGTCATACATAGAGCGTGGCAGCCGTATTCAATTTCATCCTCGACAACCAGCATGAAGTTAAATTCAGAATATCAATAACGATAAAGTAGGCGCCAATTCCACTAGGGAAATATCTAGATGATGATGCTAACCGAAACTAATTATTAAGTTCCATTCCCCTAAACATAGATTAACAACAATGCTCGACAACAGCTGTACTATTGGTTCCAAAATAAGGTCCCGCTGGGTTGACCGGCACAGCAGTTTAAGGGAATATGCCGCCTTGGGAAAAATATGTGAATTGATGTAGATGAGTGCCCAGATGAGTGGCTCTCATCTCCATCATGTATCATAATTTTACCAAGGCGTGATACTCCCTTAAAGGGACACTGCCACCTTCCAAAAAGTTATCAGATGTACGCCATTTGTTGTGCAAAATATGAAGTAATTGCTGCTGAACACAATTATGACATTCGTTTCTCACAGAAAGTGCTCAATTTCATAAAAAATAAGTTTTAATATTTGGGCTGATGACGTCATATGAAGGAATTTGGGGGAATAGAGAAAACCTTCACGCTGCCATATGGTTTATGACTAGTGTATGGCTAATGTATGGCCAAATGTAAAAACAGTCGAGTATCAACATTTAGTAAAGAGTGACCGGACGTCATCGGCTCAGAATCCTCGTTCATATACTGGGGACTGGGGATTTTACAGATGTCAAAATCAAACTCAAAATTTCTTGGGATTCGACTCGGTTGGTTGTTTAACTATACTATACAAAATTGCCAATGCCTAGCACGGAAAATTGCTATTCTCACTCAAATATAATGTTAAAGGGAATAGTTTCACCTGTAACATAGGTTTGAGTTGAGATAGCCAAGTTGTGGCGGCATCTCGAAAAGACTTGTGACGCGTTGCACATTTTCCAAAAAACCTCTGAATTATAAAATATTCAGTCTAAAATCGGGACGGGATACCCGGTAACTCCATCGCTGATCTCGCTCTCTTTTGCTGGTAGATGACGATGATAATATGAACGCACAGATGAGTAAGACCTTGGGAAAGTTAGGTGCTGACAAAACCATGTTTCAGTACCTCATTCTTTTTTATTGCAAGACATGAACTTTGTCAGTAAGCTAGCATAGTGATTTTGATGTTAAATCTTCTATAAAAACTTTTTATAAACAACGTTCTGTAGCGTATGCTGCGTTCAGCGCTGGCCTGAACGTTCCAGGCTCGCGTGTTGAATATGTCCCCTCCCCACTCACGAACCCCGCCTCGTACCAGTAAGCGGCGTGCCGTGTTTGATTGGCCGCCCGCGGCGCAGCCGCCCGCTGAGTTATAGGAGCCGACCGGCGTGAGACCGGGACGCTAGTTGACGTGTAGACCGTGCGGCGTGCATGACCTTGTGACACAGAATCCAACGGACGCCGCCAGAGCACGGACAGGTGAGCGACGGTTGGCGGACACGACAATTCATAGTGAATATAATTAGTGACGATAGCATACTTAAAGCAAAGTACTGTGATGGTTTTCAAAGCGTTTGTATTTTCCGGATCTTCAAACAAATACTTGGGCAGTTACACATGTATACGACACATCCCTGCACAAGATCGATGACGTTCGTGCTTCTCCAGCCAGCTGATTCGATTACTTTGAGGAAAAAATATGAATTATCACCAAATAATTGACATTTTCATTTGCTGTTTTCCGTAAATATAGGTTTTGACCTTACTAGTAGTATGATAGCTTTAATTTCTGCTTCTCTTCATCATTTCTGAGCTTTTTCTCAATTTTTTCAAGGTGAACTATTCCCTTTAAGGTGGCAGTGTCCCTTTAAACTGCTGTGCCGGCCAAACCAGCGGGACGCTTATTTTGGAACCAATAGTACAAGCGAATCATATGTATGCACATTGCACCAATGAGGGGCGCCTCACCGACTTGACGATGTTGTTGCGCTCCAGTTTCTGTACGCGTCTCAGCAGCACCAGACCAGCGATGATGTCTGACGGTACCACGTCCAGGTCACGGAAAAACTCCGACAGCAGCTGTGCAATGTCCGCGAACGAGTTCTGCCGGCACCGAACGACCGAGCCAGGTCAGATGTAGGCCGACAGACCGGGCACGCAGGGTCAAATACAGTTCAACAGCGACGGTCAGCGGTCAGCTACGGGCCGGAAAAGACATGTGCTATGCGTAGTGCGTACGTCATCCCCGAGCGAGCGGCTCTGATTCGGACCCGGGCTGCTGCCCGCCGGTGCCTACCTGGTTCCTGTCGGACCGGTCCATACAGCAGAACAGCATTCGACATCGATTGTCCCACGAGTCGCGGTACGCCCTTAATACCTTCCTGTGGGCACATGGAGGGGGGAGGGGGGCTCAGACGGGATCACAGATCCTCCGCACGGATACTTCACACGGTTCAATAAACACATCCACGCCCCCCCCCCTTCCAAGGCACCCACGTAACCACCCACTCATACGCACGCACTCATGGACGCACGCACGCATACATATGCACATTGCACATGCGCGCGCGTGCGCGAGCGCCGACGCGGGGCTGGCCGGCGGAAGGAAGCCCATGGGAGTCCGCCGAGCTCTCGTCGAGGCTTTGTAAGCAACGTTCCCGATTGTTTGGGTGACGCTGGTAGCGGCCGGTTCAAAGACTGACAAGTGATAAACAGGAGCATGGTTATGGTGCTGTGAAACAAAACACGGGCAGCTGCCTGAGTCGGCCCGCCAGGTAGGTCAAACTCAGGTAACGTGTGAAACACGTCACCGGTAGTCAAAAGCCACCGTGAGGCGTGAGCGGAGACCTTCTCCATAAACAAAAATCAAACGGCTCATACAAAGTGAAACAAATCAGTATACTTATGTAGAAAGGCCAATCGGCCGTCGGCGCTGCGTTTGCTGCTAGCTAATGTTGCGCACTTCAGTACGTCCTGCACTGCTTACATCGGCCGCTGGCTATAATTGCCGTAACGTGAACTGGTAACCTATACGGTCAGTTGTTTTCATCTTATTTGTGTTACTCACCTTTGTCGCCAGTTTCTGTGGTTACTGGCGGACCGCTTGTACTGGAACTTTTTCTGTCCATCTTTCATGGTGCGCTGATAGTTTTTCATTTTGACCCAGGAGCGGCCGGCCGGATCGAAGGTGCACCACACCATAATGAGGCCGCTCGTCACTGATATCCAGTTACAGATGACGGCACCTGCAGCGGTACAGGTACACAAGTCAGCGCGTCACCAGCGGTACAGGTACACAGGTACACAGGTCAGCGTGTCACCAGCCGGTACAGGTACACAGGTCAGCGGGTCACCAGCGGTGCAGGTACCACAGGTCAGCGCGTCACCAGCGGTACAGGTACACAGGTCAGCGCGTCACCAGCGGTACAGGTACACAGGTCAGCGTGTCACCAGCGGTACAGGTACACAGGTCAGCGCGTCACCAGTGGTAGAGGTACACAGGTCAGCGTGTCACCAGCGGTACAGGTACACAGGTCAGCGCGTCACCAGCGGTACAGACCACAGGTCAGCGGCGTCACCAGGCGTACAGGTTACACAGTTCAGGCGCGTCCACCAGTGGTAGAGGACACAGGTCAGCCTGTCACAGCGGTACAGGTCACAGGTCAGCGCGTTCACCAGTGGTAGAGGTACACAGTTCAGCTGTCACCAGCGGTACAGGTACACAGGTCAGCGCGTCACCAGCGGTACAGGTACACAGGTCAGCGCGTCACCAGTGGTACAGAAGCAGACAAAACGGGTCAGCGTCTCCCAGTACCGTCAATCGTCACTGCTCTCAAAATAGTATATATAGTTGTCATTTTCATAGCGATAGCCCACATGGTTGCCAGAAGAGGAGAGGGAGCCAGGACGAGAAATGAGCACGGTATGAGCCACTATTCGAGCGCATATGTAGATCATTACGAGGAGTCGCAGTGTCATCCGAAACAGTTTCTCGTGTCATTGCGTCACTGGCATAATGTTACTATTCTCCAGCACATTGTCCTCATAAACTGGAGACATTTCTGTCTGCTGAACGAAAGATTGTGAGTTGACATATGATATGGGCCCTGATCGTTCTGTGAAAAGCGCAAGCGCAAGCTTCCATAGAGCCTATGCTTAAGAAAACTGATGGCAAGGCCGTGCTACCATGGCCCTGATCGCTGTGTCAAAAGCGCAAACGCAAGCCCCATAGCACCTAATGGTAGCACGGCCCTGCCATCGCCCATCAGTCTCTATGGAAGCTTGCGCTTGCGCTTGCGGCACGTCGAGCAGGGCTATAGGCTCTATGGAAGCTTGCGCTTGCGCTTTTGACAGAACGATCAGGGCCATAATGAGGCGAAGACCATACGGCTAATTGCCTGTAGGCGAGACCGTAGAGTATGGACCTGCGCGGCCAGCCGGCGGCCGCTCGGTCCGCGGAACCACCGCACCACGGCCCAGTCCGGCAGCGGCCGGGTGGCTGAATCTGGCCCGTACAGCCGGCCGGGCGGCTGAATGCCCGTACAGCCGGCCGGGTGGCTGAATCTGGTCCGTACAGCCGGCCGGGTGGCTCAATCTGGCCCGTACAGCCGGCCGGGCGGCTGAATCTGGTCCGTACAGCCGGCCGGGTGGCTGAATCTGGCCCGTACAGCCGGCCGGGTGGCTGAATCTGCTCCGTACAGCCGGCCGGGCGGCTGAATCTGGCCCGTACAGCCGGCTGTGTGGCTGAATCTGGTCCGTACAGCCGGCCGGGTGGCTGAATCTGGCCCGTACAGCCGGCCGGGTGGCTGAATCTGGCCCGTACAGCCGGCTGGCTGGCTGAATCTGGCCCGTACAGCCGGCCGGGTGGCTAAATCTGGTCCGTACAGCCGGCCGGGTGGCTGAATCTTCCGTACAGCGCTGCGCTGCTGAATCTGGCCCGTACAAAGCCGGCGGGTGGCTGAATCTGGTCCGTACAGCCGCTGGCGGCTGGATCTGGCCCCGTACAGCCGGCCGGCGCTGAATCTGGTCCGCTACAGCCGGCTGGCTGGCTTGAATCTGGCCGTAGCAGCCGGGCCGGGTGGCTGATCATGTCCGTACAGCGGCTGGCTGGTGAAATCTGGCCCGTGCAGCCGGCCGGGTGGCTGAATCTGGCCCGTACAGCCGGCGGGCGCTGAATGCCCGTACAGCCGGCCGGGTGGCTGGAATCTGCTCCGTATAGCCGGCCCGGGCGGCTGAATCTGGTCCGTATAGCGCGGCGGTTGGGAATCTGGTCCTACAGCCGGCCGGGCGGCTGAATCTGTCCGTACAGCGCGGCTGTGGGCGGAATCTGGTCCGTACAGCCGGGCTGGGTGCTGAATCTCTGGTCCGTACAGCCGCCGGGTGCTGAATCTGTCCGTACAGCCGGCTGGGAGGCTGCATCTGGCGTCCGTACACCGGCTGTGTGCTTGGAATCTGGTCCGTACAGCGCGGCTGGGTGGCTGAATCTGGTCCCGTTACAGCCGGCTGTGTGGCGAATCTGGCCCGATAGCCGGCTGGTGGCTTGAATCTGGTCCGTACAGCGGCTTGTGTGGCTGAATCTGGTCCGTACAGCCGTTCTGTGAGGCTGAATCTGGCCCGTATAGCCGGCTGATGTGGGTGGGCGAAGTCTGGTCCGCGTACAGCCGGCGTGTGGGTGAAGTCTGGCCGTATAGCGCGGTGTGGCGAATCTGGTCGTACACCGGCTGGAGCTGGCTAAGCTGGTCCGTACAGCCGGCTGTGTGGCTGAATCTGGCCCGTATAGCCGGCTGTGTGGCTGAATCTGGTCCGTACAGCCGGCCGGGCGGCTGAATCTGGTCCGTATAGCCGGCTGGGGAACCCCGGTTAGTACCACCTCGGGCAATATCGTCCGACGAGTGTGATAAAGTGAAGTGGATGGCAAGGCTTATGACGCCACGCCGCTGTCGGCCTGAAGAGGGCGCGCTGCATGGTGGCCTCGAGAGCCGTGGGAAGACGGACCGACCTGTCCCGTATCAGGTGCTCACGGCGCTTTAACGGTGAGCCGGCGCCGGCCGGGCAGAGGGCCGTGAGCTACATGGTGCACCAAGCTGTGGTGCTAATAAGTAGTACAGAAAATCTCTCACCTAATTCACTCTGATATGCCTGAGCAAACGAAGTAGGGGATTATATTGTGTTGTGGTTTTCCG
>VOPJ01003654.1:0-21159 GCA_014673585.1 Semibalanus balanoides
CAGACACAGGTAAGACAAAACTCCCTGAAGTATCTTTGGCAAAACTCACTAGAATCGCCAAATATACATTAATTACTAGAGCAGATCTGAAACGCAACTGGATATAGGAATACTTACTTTGTCGTAGTCAACATCTTCCGTTAATATCAGGGTTTTATTTCTCTGGAGTCTGGAACAACCTGTGGGAATGACTTCGTTCCCGAACGAGATGTTGGTTCACTAAGTTTCTGTCTTTGATTCGCAGCTATGCTTCGGAATCATGTTTACTGAGCTTAAACCTGTGTTTCAGAACCATGAAGCTCCAACTTCTTCTGATCGCTGTCTGTGTGTGCGCCGCTTCGGCGGGCATCCCCAAGAAGCTCTTCAAGAAGTATGCTATGAAGAAGGTAATATCCGAATTCCGACCCACGCCTCGCTTCTAATAGATCATACTTGAGGCTCAGCTACCAAACTATCTGAAGGTGTTTTGTTCTTAGTTATCATACTATAACCGAACACGTTCATACAAATGTTAAGATTTAGTGCTTCCCGGCTTGGATAGTCAGAATGGGATGAGCAAACATAATTCAAGCACCGAGCTTGCAGTTGACCAACATATGTCTAGAATAGAAGTCGACAACAGCAACCCTCGGTTTAACCTTCTGAGGTCAATCTTAGCCGGATGCAGTCTCAATGACCAGGAGGATAAGAAGATTCATTCCCGTTTACCTAGTGACGTTGACATTACCCATCAGGATTGTTTTGTATTGCCACAGCCAAATATCCATAGAAACTGCATTTACTATACCTCTGAGGCTCTGAGCATTACAAAACATTGACTGAGTAAATCATTAGGTAACGCTACAACTTGCCTTACTACAAATATTGACGTAATCACTGTTGTGTCAGGGTGATGAGAGCTGCCTGTTTTATTCGGGGAGCAAGCTGATGTCCGACATCAAGGCAGTAGGTGGAGGCCCAGTGACAAGTGCCACGAGAGAGCAGAGCTCTGAGATGCCTATGTGATCCCGTAACCGTCGCAGGCCAATGTGTCGCTGGCTCCGAATAGGCCCTAGGCCGCTCCCGTACAGACAGAAGTTCCCAGTATGTGGGCCATCCCCCGGTCCAGTTTCCAGATGCCCGGTACGTGGGCCATTTCGGTTAAGTGTTGTTGTGTGGGTTTCGGTTTAAAAATTGTATAAGTTTTTAGATGGTGTGTGGGTTGACTAGTGTTGTATGATTATATCGGCTGTATGGATCGACCATATTTCGTATACTCATATTCTAACACATCGATGCGAAGCTATTGTATATTATACAATAGATATTACTAGAGTTTAACGACGGCAATGCGAATCAACTGGGCATGCAATGCTATATAATTCCGGAAACAAAATACTTATCCGTGACGTCTGAGATATCTATAAGCTATGTAACGATACAATGCGTCGATTATTTAAGCAGATAAGCTGATATTTTCCGTTTTTACATTGCATGGTGAACATTGCCGTCATTAGTGACATATTTATATACAATATTCGATGTTGATAAATGTTTTATGTTGATACGATATAGGTATGTCGAGTACATACAAGTCCGTAATTTAGTAAATTTGTAGTGATTGCTCAACCAGTCTTTACATTGTGTCCAAGTTTGTAACGTTCGAGTAAACCAATGCCATGACGAGAATGCAATTGTATACAACAATTTAACTAACCGTTTGACTATGCTGGCCAGGCGCCTGTCCAGGGCCGCTGGAAGCGTGGAGCCCACTACGGCAAGCTGGGCCCGGCCAAGATCCTCAAGCTCCGCAAGAAGATCTCCTCCATCGTAGGCACGTCACCTGCGTGCTGAGGAGATGAAGATGCGAACGCCGACATACGAGGTGACTACGACCTCCAATCAAATGGCGCGCATCATGTCGCTGGCGCTGCTTGAAGGACTGGTGGAATTCGACATGTACGCAGGGCATGGAGGAATGCCGCCAGTTCTCCTCTTGTCTGCCTGACTCCATCTTCGAGAAGACGCCCATCGCTGCTGGATTCGGCAAGCAGATTGCCTTCTTCAAGTGCATGAAGGTCAGTCAATTGCATTGCTGCGGATGACTTAAAACAGATCATTTCATTTCAAACTACAAAGGGACATTTTCAGTATACACTTTACCATGTCCTTCTTACACAGTGATATAATGAAAACTTGATATTTTGCAGTAACTATTGATAATTAACAAACCGTCAAGGTGGCATTCATCCAACAAATGTGTTGAGTTGTCATTGACGATGTCTGCCGTCCGTTTGCAGATGGCCAAGCTGGAGGCTTGCATGAAGCAGGACTTCCGTGAGGACTACCTTCCGGCCCTGATGAAGGACGGCCTCGACATGGACGGCGAGGAGAGCTTCCAGACAATCATCACCTCAGCCCTGCTGGAGGAAGGTGACGGCATGATGTGAACAGCTCCGGAGACTGAAGCACACGGAGGAGGCGTAGAAGAGAAAGAGGATGAAAGATTACACAGGGACATCCAATGTCACCTCCCGTTTTTCTATGTCTCTTGCTGTTTTGACTGAGGGCATTTTCAGGGGCGATTCTGTGACGTGGCTTTAAAAGCAATGACAGTTTCGCTACTGAGTCTTATGGCATTGACAAATACATTTATGCTTCACCAAATGATTCTGTCTCGTTTGTCGTCTGCATTGCGCGATTTTACACCAGCATGGTTGCATAGTGTGCTTGTTCTTGGCAGACGTAAAGTACTACGTATTCACATTTCAATGAATTAGAAGTTTGGTAATAACTAATTTAGAAATAAAATATCCGTTTAAAATAATTTTGCGGTGCTTAGTGGTTATGTATAGGTGACATGTCATATATAATGCAAATGCCTGATCAAATATACAAATTATATTCACTTATTGAGATCTAGTGATTATATATTCACTTATAATGTCATAGCAGTGATGAGATAAATAATCAGCATAAGTATATCTGCGAAGAACTCATAGCAAGAGAATCTTAACCCGCGCTTGACAGAGGGGGCAAATATTATCCCCTCACGAGTTTTCGCGATAGCTCACAACATGATTGTGCTATCAACGTGAAACTTTCATTACCGTACCAAATCAATTTGAAATATTCTGCGAAAAAATAATAAAAATACTTGTTAAACTTTTGAGATATAACACATTTTGTGACGTCACTATACACGAGTTTGACGATCAAATCAGCCAAAAGTAAACATGCCGTACATAGACCACATCGTGACTAAAATGCAAACCAAAAACATCAAGAAATATAAAATGTCATGGCCTAAAAAATAGTAAATGCATTTTTTTACCCAAAAATTTCAGTTTTGTATTTGTCACAAAATCAACACTTTTAAAGATGTTTAAAAAAAAGAATATATGTTAGAGCACTACATACTCAGAACACCCAAACCAAATTTCAAGACAATATTTTTATTTTTGAGTGAGTAATGGCACCCAAGTATGGTAACTGATGACGTAATATTTTGCAATTGCGTCTTTTTACAAGATAAAGACAAATAAATGTCCGGCAATGTATTTCTATGAGATACAACTGGTCTAGAAAGATGCCTTTTTTCTTAAGATTTATGTCAATTAAAAAAATTGATCTCATTTGGCCTGAATTTGAACCTCAGCATTGACACTAACTTCATTTAAAAGAGCTCAGATTGTAAGTACAATTACATTGATTATCACTACCTATTTCTACGTATACAGCAGCACATAAAACATGTGTCTCATGACTCGATTATTTTTAATCGGATAGTGACCTTTTGTGACCTAACTTTGACCTTTGCCAAAAATATACTTTTTGCTCATGCGGGTTGTGTATCAAGCCTTTGGGAGCACTTTGGGTGATCATGGTCGCAATCGAAGGCTCTGGATGGAAAGTATGATCCATCAAACTCTTAATCTCTCGATTTTGCCCTTTGATCCAGCCTTGATCTGATATTTGGCCTCAATTCAAAAAAAAAATTTGTGTACACCTTAGATGCGTCTCACAAGAGCTTCTTGGAACGCCATCTTGCGCGTCTCGCTACGACCATCGGTTCCGGAGGGGCATAATATTGCCCCTCACCCTCGCTATTGGGTGAGAGGGGCAATATTTGCCCCCCGGTCAATGGTGTTCGGGTAAGACCCCAGTTGTCATGCGATTGTTTACGACTACGACAAATGTGGTATGATCCAATAACACAAGTGTTATTAGATCCTGTAGAGCCCTTTATCACTTCCGGTGTTTTTTCCCATTGACTTCAGCATTACTGCCATAGTTTTGCATGGGTACTTAAGTCCCAAGCCCAGCCCAGCCGAAGCCCATGAGCACCAAGCCCAGACCCAGACCAGACCCATTCAAATTCATAATATTGAGGCCCATACCCGGTCCGGCTCATCTAAATTAAATTAAATAGTTCACCTTCAACATGGGTTTTTAACTGAGATAGCAGTTTTGTAGCCGGTGTTGAAAAACGCCATGCCTCTGTCATCCACAAATATGCGAATAGCTCGAAAACAGCTGCTTCTGGGTGCACGAAATTTAGCACACAGGTTCGCAATAGGGGCGCATCATCGTATTATAATTTGGTGCCGATTCGACAAAGGGGTCGGCAGCAGCACGCGCACAAGTGGTGCCCATTGGTTTTACATGGGAAACGGTGAATTTAGACATTGCGAAACGTGGCGTGGTTCCCGGGCCTATAGCTCTGGAGTTGAGGGTCCCAGCGACATGCGACAAACACGGTTCGATAGAGAGCAGATGTACCTGGCGTATAGTCAGTAGTGGGGGTGCCTCTGCACGTGCGCAAGTGCACACCCCTATTCTATATTTCAGGAACGGCTGAACCGATTGTGTTCCAATTTGGTGTGTGATTAGGGATCCCTCAGCCGCCGCTTTTCCACAAGTTAAAATAGGGTGCCTCTGCACGTGCGCATGTGCACACCCCTTTTCTATATCTCGGGAACGGCTGAACCGATTGTGTTTGAATTCGGTGAGTGGTTAAGGATCTCTCAGCCGCCGCCTTTCCCCAAGACAAGGGTCGAGTGGCTCTGCACGTGCGCACGTGCACACCCCTATTGCATACCTTAGGAACGGCCGAGCCGATTGTGTTCAAATTTGGTGTGTGGCTGGAGTTCTCTCAGCCACTTTCCCACAAGTCGGGAATGGGTGCCTCTGCACGTGCGCCGCTTTTTTGTATCTCAGAAACTACTTGCCCGGTTGAGTTGAAAATCGTCAGCTACGGCGCTTTACTGGTTAATACGCTGGTTATGTAAATAAATTGCTTTATTAATATATGGTTATATAAAATATAAATATGGCTTTATAAATATAAGGCTTTATAAATATATGGTTTTATACATAAAAGGCTTTATAAATATATGGTTATTTAAATTTAAGGTAATACCAATTTATGGCTAGATAAATTATGACTTTCTACAGGGTCTTTCAATAGAAATGTAGTTTTTAGTTTGCTTATTTGAGGCATATAAAATAAACTAAGATATATAAATATGGTGTCATTAGGTCGAGTACAGCTGGAAATTTTGTTATTTAGCAATTTTTAAGGTGGTTTGTTGATGCGAACAAGTTTTGGAGGTTTCACACAGGATGTCAAATTCGGTTTTGTTTGATTTCACGGCAAAAAATCGTCGGCAAGATGAACCGAGGATGAATATATTTGCTCGTGAATTTTGAGCTAGTGCACGTGCATAAAGCATTTCTTTATTCTGCACGAGATATTTAACAACCAACCCGCAACCAAAAAGGCTACTGTTCCTAAGCAAGACGTGCGACGTTCCACACCACGGTGGCCTGCAAGAAGCTGGTGCAAGGACAAGTTCGGCTACCGATTCCATCTGTCCTCACGCCCACCCTTGACCTGCCAAGAACACCTGAGACTCTCTCCGTTGGACTTAGGGTTCTGTGACGTCCTCCATGTGCGATCTACGCAAAAAATATACACAGCATCTTTAAGAGACCTAAGGGCAACCGGTGGAGGCCTCCCGTGCTGAGTCAGTGGAAAAACAGGAAATGAGTCGAAGCTGTGCGAACACCAATGCGCGGGCGGTCGAAGGTCCCGTGTTACTTAAGGGGAGCACCTTAATTCGAGAGACAACAGCTGGCCAAACGAGGAGCTAGTTTATGACCAGTGAATGAACACTGTAAGTCACCAACAATGAGCAGCATTGTACATAATAAGTCTTAATGTGTGCAATAAAATGCGTTTTAATTATTGTTCCGATTTTCCAGTGTCAATCACAAAAACGAATTTTGACATCCTGAGGAAAAGTCCTCCAAAACTTGTTTCCATTCAACAAACCACATTAAAAATGTATAAATAACAAAATATCCAGACGTACTCGACCAGGTGATACTAAATTTATATATTTTAATCCATTTTAAACGTCTTAAATAGGCAAATCAAAAAATAAATTTAGATCGAAAGACCCTGTAGTTATATATAAATTAGTATCTTTCACAAGGAGATCAATGGTATATACTCTTCAGATAAAATTGTTTCAAGGAAATCCAGCGCCTTGCAAAGTGCAGACATTTTAATAATGTAATCGTCAGGCCTTAGCCTCGTTCTAGGAGTGGTATCATCTTTATCTCGTCAATGAACCACCAAAATAATTATCTGATGTTATGCAAATATTTTCTTCTTCTTCCCAAATCCTTTATAATACCCCCTGAAATGCACAGGCATGACTTCACACCAGGGGCGGATCAAGGATTTTTTAAGGGGGAGGGCAGGGCATAGGGAATATTTTTTGGGAAACAGGGGCGCATTTTGGGGAACTGGGGCGAATTTTTCCGGGAACTGGAGCGCATTTGTTTTTTCGGGAAATTGGGGTGCCGTATCTTTAAACATGAGGGGCGGATCTATTTTGTTCTCCGATTAGGCTGCATTTTTGCCGTCATGGGCCTACATGGGCGCTAAATGGTAATTAAAAACAACGAAATCCTTAAAAAATCCTTAGCTTACTTATAAGTAGTTAATATTTTCTATTTTTTTAAATCATAATAATTATTTTGAAAGCATTCTCCACATGCCGGTGTTGAGTATGGTAAAAATGTAAGTATGGTCACAGGGCTACCGTTACTGGGCGCAAAAGTGCCATTCATGGCAGGAGGAGCGAAAATTCAAATATATTCGGCTGGAGGGAGAGCCTTCTCAGCCCAGAAAACTTGCAGCTAGGGGTTCTTCAACACGGGCTACAAAGCTGCTATCTCAGTTCAAAACCCATGTTGAAGGTGAACTATTGCCTTTAACATGGATGGGCCGGACAGGGCATGGGCCTCAACATTATGAATTTGAATGGGTCAGGGTCTGGGTCTGGGCTTGGTGCTCATCAACGGGGCTTTTCGCGGACTGCCTGTGGGCACTGTGGGACTGAGGCACCATTCACAGTGACAAAACAGACTTTATCTTGCCAGTAATGTAGTGGTGAACACGTGCCACAATGCACACGAGTTGCGGCCCAGATAAGGAAACAACTCCCGAGCACAGTGATAATGACTCTCTCAAGCGATCTAACAACCCGCGTATTGTGTTTTATGGATTCATAATATACCCACATTTGTGTGTGTCCGATAGATCGGTCGTAACAATCGCAATGATAAAATGCCAAGTACAATGAACTACTCGAGCAGCAATATACATTATTGAACCGGCCTTCTGCTCATCCATTTGTTTGGCAAAGCACAGCTTTCGTTTCACAAAGTCGTAATGTCTAAAATATTCAGGGCAGACCGCTCCAGGAACAACAGCGAGTGCAAGTGAAAAGCCGCTCCGTTAAAGTTTGTTTATATACTGAAGGTTCGAGAACATTTTATTAGGTAATGTTTTGAATTATTATTATAATGTAATCATTTTATACATGGAGCCCTCCCTGAAATATTTTGGTCCAACCCCTCGCAGATTGCCAAGTTCATATCGATTCTCATGGTTGAAACAATGAGTTGATACTCCAAAGCCGCTGAAAAAGGTAATCATCTTTCATGTGTGCCTAAGTCTGCTTATACCACAAACTCACCCCCGCTAAAGACATATATCACTACATGTAGTCAACTCACTACAGCCATCCCTCTGACGGTCGTAGTCGCCCCTCGGGGCAAATCACTTGCCCACCTCCTCGCTTAAGTGCTTCCGGAAGCCGATGTGTCCGGTTAGTAGAGAACGCAACAAGACGGCGTCAAAAGCTCTTGTAGACGAGCATGCTAAGCTGTGTTCTCGAGGATTGTTTTTTTAATGTGGAGGTAAATATCAGAACCAAGGCTGCGTATGAGAAGGGCAAACTCGAACAGAGATTAGAACTTCGTGGATCATACTTTCATCCCAGAGCCTTTGATTGCGAACCCGTATAATCACCCAGTGCTCCCAGGCTTGATAACACAACCCGCATGAAGCAAAAAAGTATATTTTTTCGGCAAAGGTCAAGGTTAGGTGCAACAAAAGGATCACTATCGCGAATTAAAAAAATAATGAGTCATGGAGAACATGTTTTTTATGTGGCTGCCGCTTGTACCTACGAGGAAATAACGGTAGTTGACTCACCACCAAAACATTGTATTCAGAGTTGCAGCTCACTCTTAAATGAAGTGTAGGTTGTTCACATGTTGACCGTTTTGAGATACTTCAAGTTAAACCTGGATAAAGGATATACACTGACCAAACATTGTTTGCCCACACTTAACCTTTTTTCTCATTAACGTCGTGAAAACAGGCATGTTTCACTTAAGACCTCAGTTGTTAATCATCTCATTAAATACATTAGCGGACCATGTATATTTTGTCTTTTTGAGATCTGTAAAAAAGAACTGTATCAATTGCGAAAAGAATATTTATTTTTTTCTCAACCTCAGTTGACATTAGTTCGAGTACTATAAAATATACTGTTCGACGCCACTGCAAACAGGTAAGCAAGACTGCGCTATTTTTTATATGTTGGATCCGATTTGTTACGCATTCATTCCATGACCTGTGGAGGTACCATTTTATCACTATAAATGACCTGCGACAAATTAGAAAACCCGGTAGATTCCTTATACTGAGCAACCAAACATCCTGGTTTTATCGCTTTGCTCTCATATGCTAGAGTGTTCCTGAAGTAAGCAAGGGGTCCTTTTTAGGACCCCCGTGACGGCGGACGTAAGTCGTTGGAAAAGCTCCCGTAAGGGGCAAGGGTTAAAGGGAGAGTAGCCACCTTGCAGACCAATATCGAGTTTTGGTGTCAATCGGTAGATTACGCGTATCCGATTTCACCTGGAAAGTTTGGTTCCCGAAACGCCCCCATTAGATCAAAAAATACATTTGCACCAGCAATGATTGGCAATTATTCTTAAAACTGGAGGTCTGCCTCCGCACATTTCTAGAATCATTTCTTCTTGAGCGGCACTAATTGTCTTTGGAATATTGCAACACGTCAATCAATACAGCCAGCCACTGAGGTCAGTGAACTTTAAGACACGTCTAAAAAGCGTATGGGCAGTTAATTATATTGGTAACAATTAGGCTCAGCTTTCGTTTCTTCTCATAGACCTAAGAGCAAAGGCCCAAATGGCGCTCAATTTAGTGCCACATAATGCCTCAGGCTCGATTACCAACTCTATGTAGTGTCCTGACATCGAAAAGATTAATGACGTTTACGCCTCCTAACACAGACAGACTTTTCAACGTCAAGGTGGCGAAATTCGGAGGCTCGGGAGCCTGCCGCCTTTGGCAGGAGCGATAGTGGGAGGCGAGCACTAAAAGCTGGATAGTTCGAGCAGTTGGCCACGCAGGTGTACCAAGTAGTAAGCCAGTTAATTTGGACGTTGCCAGCAATATAATAACAGTTTTCTGATTGACAACTTTGTTTGTAACATATTTATTAGCTGATTTTACAAATAAATACATGACAAAAATTCGTTTGCGAACATAAAAGTACCCTGGCCTCACTGGCGTTCCCTGGCGGCCAATGCTGCGACTTATCCAGCTTTTAGTGCTCGCCTGTGGGGGCAGGAGAGCACTAAAAAGCTGGATAGTTTCGCAGCAGTTGCCGCCCAGGGACCGCTAGTAAGCCAGTTAATTTTGGACGTGCCCAGCATATAATAACTATTTACTGATTAATAACAAATAAGTACATTAACAAAAATTCGTTTGCCGACCAGGGCTGCGGAGTCGTCGGAATGTCAGGTGACTCGACTCCGACTCCGACTCCGACCCTCCGGAGCGACTCGGACTCCCGAGCTCCGACTCCGAGATTCGACTCCGACCTTCAAAAAACCCAAGCCGCTTGGATAGCTGAATCTAACCACCACCCAATTTGCTTTATATCTTGACTCGGTGTAAGATATCGTCACAAATCGTATATACGCAATGGGTCTATAAAGTTCATTACACTTTTTCAGAAAAAAAAAGTAGGTTATTGTCGGAGTAAGAGATTTTATTGATGTCGTTGCAACACCATTTTTATCGCGGAAAAAAATGACGATACATGGATGCCAAATGAGTATGAATAAGATATACCAAATAAATGACCTTTCCTCGTGTCGTCAATTAAAGTCAAAGGCAAAATATTAGATATTATAAAAACATTAGGGTACATGTTTTAATAATATAACCTAATGTTTTAATAATATTATATTTAGCCTTGACTTTTAATATTGACGACACGGGAAAGGTCATTTATTGTAATATCTACTCATTAATCCATGTTCCCCCCCCCCCCCCCTTCGCACGAGCACCTCAATAAAATGAGTATGGAAATTAGTTTCACCTTTAAATGGCATTCTTCTGTAGAGATCGACGGGCATATAATCGAAAAAGCAAACGCAAAAATATATTTCAACTCCCATTGCGTAGTAGCCACTAACGGGAAAAATCCGCAGTTATGATGAGGACCGAAGAGCAGGTACTTGCCAAGTACCGGTCCGCTAAAGTGTGGAAACGATTAAAAGTGGAATAATACCCTTTTATTTTTGTTAGCAAATTTCTTAAGGCTTCCGTTGGTGGTATAACAATATTTAATTTTGATTTAAGAATAAATAATAATGTCCTTACTTCTAGGTGTATTTTTACAAATTAAAAAACAAGTACATATACTTAATTTGAAAAACTCATGAACCAGTGTTTTCCCATCACTATTTGAAGAGCGCCATATCTTGCCCGGTGTTTTAAATTTTATTCAACTCTGGACAATGTCCGTGAACCAAAATCGCTTGACCTAAATTAAGATCGAGTGGGGTCGTTGTCCAAATGACATCGATGAGCTTCTGATGTAGTTTCGTTGTTTTAATTGCTTGTTATTTTATTTTTTTTTTTGGGGGGGGGGAAATGACTATCTTTCATTATTACATAAAGCTTATGTTATATACAACCAGAAACCAAAACTATCAAAAATTACTATGTTCAAAATAATAATATAATAGTAATAATATATATATATATATATATATATATATATATAATCTTTTAATGAGGGTCGCAACTACTAAAAAAGACCACCATAAAAGTGCATCGTTTAACTGCGAAATTTGGTTACCTGCTCATCCAAATGTTATAGATATAGGGGATCTACGGACAAATACTCACAAGAAGTTGAGCACAAAATACATTTTCCATTTTTTATAAGGACCAAAAGTATTTGCCAGCACCTTGCAAGTACCGGTCGTGTAAAGGGTGGAACGCTTATTAACTTTAAAATGCAATATCTTTCGAAAGGGAAGTTTGTATGCAAAATGAGACGATTTTACAATATATTTAGGTCTCGTCTGTTGATTTCAAATGATAACTCCATTTTTGTGGGAAAATATGAGTATTTCCCTTGAACAACTTTACTTGAAATAGAACAATATAGTAAGGTATTGTTTGTCGACTTCAAGTAATAGTTTCATTTTTGTGGAAAAGGCTAATATTTATCTCAACAAAAGAGAGGGGAATTACTTAACTCGCTTGACAAGCTTGAAATTGCTTGTAAGCTGGATTGGTTTACTGATCTACCGATTTCTTATGATCGTCAGCAAAAGTCCTGGAGTGGCTTTTTGAGCTGCGACCGAAGAATTCCCCGAGTAAAAATAGAGTTGTCTCCTAATTGCGTCCATGGTAATACTGAATACACCACATTATTAGTAAAAATTCATGGTATGGGAAAATATACTTAGTGAAGAGTTCCCAAGACTTCAAAATTATGTAAAGACATCGCCATTGGTGATCCATTAAAATACTTCTGAAAGTACGAATGCCCATACGTGCCAACACCTGCCAGCCGGAAGTCGGGAGTCGGTCAAAATTTAAACCGACTCCTAAACCCGACTCACACCGACTCCGGCCAAAACTACCGAGCTCCGACCGACTCCGACCCCGACTCCGACTCCAACTCCGCAGCCCTTGCGACATAAAAGTTCCCGTGGCTCACGGCGGTCCTGGCGGCCACTAGTGTGAATTATCCACTTTTAGTGCTCCCATGGTATCCATGGCTTGTTTTGAAGCAACAGCTGCGCCCAATTCGATAGCAAACAATCCAAGCAATATGGAAAAGCGGCCCATCTTGAATATATAGTTGGGCTGTGCACAATACGAGACAATGTTCTGGAGTCGGAAAAAATAGAAAATGCTTTGACCGAAAACACTGCTTTAGGGCAAGTTTGAGGCAAAGAGCAATACATAATAACGTAATTTCCAACAATTCATTTAAGCTAACTTTTTATAAATCCCTCCCAAGGTGGCACTATTCCTTTAAAGGCGAATATAGCACTTTAAATTAGTTTTACTGAGATTAAGCCAGATTGTCGGGTGTATGGAAATCCTCTAAATCTGGAATTTTTCATTCCAAAACGCCTAGTTGCTGAAGTTTGAACGCAGAAAACCGTTGGTCATATGTGGTCATATTTCAACGTCACAAATCCCGTGACGTATCGATCGTCACAGTAGTTACTCGCACTTGTTCACGTAATGCGTGCCCGCCACGTCCTCCGTCGCGAGCGAGGCGCCGGTCGTCCAGCCAGTCGCGTTTTCACGATACCGGTGGTGCACCGGTACGTGAAACGCGACTGGGCTGGGACGACCGGCGCAGTCGTGCGGTGCTGGCACAGCAGCTGTCCAAGCCTCATTGTGACGTCACAACTCGCTTTGATGAAGCAAGATCGTTGTGACGTCACATGCTAAAACATATGACTATTTTTCAAATTACAACACCAAAAAATTCGACTTTTTTCGCAAAATGAATGCCAGGACCGTTATCAGGGCATTCTTCTCCATCATTTTACATCTTCCAAGGTGCATATTCCTTTAAGCGATGATTTGGGATAAGGCCAGCCCATTTCTCGCTTTATGTGTTTGCTGAGCTGGGCCTAAGTTATGAAATGATGAGCTGACTCGTTGAGGTGCTCAAGCTCTGATATTCCATTAACCAAATACAGGCTACTAATTATAATGCTTTAGATGATATTGCAAGACCAAGCAGGTGATATGGACGATAAGTATGGCTTAACCAGGGCTGCGGAGTCGGAGTCGGAGTCAAAGTCGGAGTCGGAGTCGGAGTCGGTCGGAGTCGGTTATTTTGGCCGGAGTCGGAGTCGGAGTCGGAGTTGGTAAAATTGTACCGACTCCGACTCCGGCTGTCAGTTATTGGCAGCGTATGGGCAAGTTATTCTTTAAGTGCGTTTTATAGGATTGAAGTGGACCTCCGGTGGCGATGACTAAAAAGTCAATGACCCTTCAGTTTGGCTTGCTTCGATTCTGTTGTTATACAAGGATTATCAAATAATGAGGTGTGTACTACAATAAACTAGTCCCAGAACCCAGGGATGTATCATCTACAAATTCAGATATCAACGAGCATTGTACAACGGTCATATGCAATCAATTTGATGAAAAAAAGTTTAAAAGCGACGTGTAGTTTGCGCAAGAGAGTTAAGCATTTCTCATTCAATAACTGTATTGAACTATAAAACATTGCTACCAATATTATTGCCCAACCATTTAAGTTCTGACCGAATGATTTTAACCTAAGGATGTAAATCCAGGAATGCAATACAAATTGTATAAGTATCTCATTTATATCGGTGATCTAAGGTCAGATCATTGTGTGGAATCGTTGTGACCTCCCATTACCTATAGGTCAATGGGAAAATATACAAACGCTTCCTATTCAAAGGACATGCATTCATTAGGCCAACTATTCAGGATCAAATTATGATAGCTTATGCATGATGACTGAGGTGCAATTGTTGCTCAGTAACCCTTGCAATATCAGCTGAGGTTAACTGAGGTCACCAGCACTTTTTGCCGATAACTCATGATGGAATAAAAAGAGATAGAGACAATGGAGACGAGACGCGTCTCCCCACATGCAGTATGACCTACCCGGGTCGCTAAATGACCTTGACCAGAGGTCAAATTTCAAACTTTACCCAATCCGACTATTATGATTGTGGGTTCGAAGCATTTTGAAGAGACAAACACGAACTACGAAGACGTAAATATTATAAATTATTATCACATCTTGAAAAGTTAAGTTACCTACAAAAAAATAACGATAAAAAAACGCCAGGGTGAGTTTTTTTAACCACTTGAGCCTTATCGTTTAAAATGATTTAAAATTTAAGGGCACCGAAGGTGATTGAATTTTCCAAGAGTTTTTCATATTTGCTCCTAGCTTCCATAGGTTTCATGATATTCGGGTTTTTCTGAAGCAAGGCCTCAATATTGTTAATGTTGTCATTTGATAACCTCTGGTAACCACAACATTGACCCCCCAAAAAACGAAATGGCTCAGATTTGCCTTTTTGAGAGCTTTCGACACCCTTTCGCGTCTTCCGAGCTCTTTCGTTTTTGAGTTAGTGGGGTTGTTTTGACCCCCTTATTCGGGCGATGCTATTTTAGACAGCCCCCACCGGTAACAGATGGTAGCACTCGAGCGTTTGGGCGCTCAAAAACTACTAGACAATAGGGTTCCCATGTTAAAGCGACGATTTTCAGACGAGTCTGGCTTGTAACCTATGGAACATATTTCAATTCCGACTTCTGCAACATAAAGCTATGAGGCTTGGCTACAACGTTTCTATTTACCATTTTTCGATATTCTGGGCATAAAAAGGTGAAATCGGCTTGGGGGTTAAAAAAATATCTGAGCGCCAATCCGACGTGGGTATCATGGAAGTGCGACTGCAGGGTCATCTATAATGCTAGTAGAAGCGCTTTAGTTGCTTTGATTACCGTTGCCATATTCCTACCAAAGATATCTGAAATCCTATCCTATTTCGACTATGCTTCAGTAGATTTGCTGGAAGTGAATTCAATAATTAAGATTTAATCTATGGAAATGCAAGTTTAATGATACAATACAATACTGTTAATTTAATAATAGACAATTTTTTTTTTACAAAAACAAATGTAATGTTGTCTAATTCACTTGGGCGCTACATTCCTTACCGTTCTACCCGGTGTCTAGTTTATCCTGACTTTTAGAGGGCCACGCAGGGGCGCGGGTCAAAGGTCGGAGTCGATCCCGGAGTCGGAGTCGGATCGAGTCCGACTCCGAGGGTCGGAGTCGGAGTAGGAGTCGGAGTGGAGTCCGAGTCGGAGTCGGAGTCGGAGTCGGAGTCGGAGTCACTTGCAGACGGATCGACTCCGCAGCCCTGAGCTTAACCCTCGCCCGGGTAGGGGGTTGAATGCCACCCCCTCGGTTTTTCCCACATAACTCACATATTTTGTAATCGATCGCAATGAAACTTTCAGTACCTTATTTTTAGAAAAACAATTTGACACATACTCTGAAAATTTCGAACTCCCAATTTCTATGACCCGTGACCTATGACCTGTTTCTCAAGGTCATGTCAGGCGAAACTGGCGTCTCGTAGTAGCAATCCTTGTTTCATGCTTAGTTTTCGAGTGTCTGACGTTCAGGAGCAAATTCAAAGGTGTTTCCAGATGACAGGTGTGTCTTCTGCTGAGAATGTGGCCTCTATTGACCTTTTCAGAGGTCATCCGAGGTTACTGACCTCCGATGACCTCCGATAACATTTTGGGCTTTCGGTCGCTTTTAGAACAGTTTTTGACGCTGATTTCAAATATTGGAGCCATTTGACATAGTTACATGTTTCACTAGAGTCATGTGCTTACAAAGGTCTGCCGAGGTTACTGACTTAAGAATAACTGATAAAAAATGTCAGTTTATAGGTCATTTTTTACGCTGATTTCAAATTAGGAATGTATTAAGCATAATAAGATGTTCCCTTACCATTTTGGCTCGATCAGTATTCAATTTTCACACATTTACGATGTGTAACATTTTGATTTTGACATGACCTCAGAGGTCACCTATTGACCCAGAACCCTAAAATCATATGTCAATGGCTTCCACTCCTCACAAAAATTACGCTCGTTTTTTTAATCGAAGCTCTAGCTCAATTAGGGGCGAAACGCACGGGAGTCGTACCAACCTCCCCCCTATCCGGACACGCAGTGAATTTGCCCTATCCGGGCGAGGGTTAATTAAGAGGGGCAGGGATTATGAGTTATAATAAAATTATATAATTTCTTGTTAGCACAACTTTCTGAAGCTATGTAGTTTATTTTATCTCTGGATTATCAGGCTTCAAAACTCGCAAGACCATATAATTGGTGGTGTATATTATTTACAAAGCATAGATCCGACTTCCCATGACGCTCACCTGTATCGATTTGCCTCAAGATTACCACGTAATATGGGATACGAGACATGGTCTCTTGAATAAGAACCAATCTCGATACGCGTTCCCATGAGAAAAGTGTGGATGTTGTGCCGCCACATGACATACGGGTCACGTCAGGTGGTCATCTCTCGACTGCTCTGTTGCTGAAGATAGTGTGACAAATGTTGCAAGCTTTGTTGATATCACCTGCGTCTCAATCACGTAAAACCCACCCAAAAAAACAAAATGAATTTCCGTTCCTTGTATAATGTTTGCAGATATGGGTGTGTCTGATTTCACGTGACAGGTAAAGTTAACTATTCATTCATATTATCTAGGGGCTATTGATTGATATTGACAGGTGGCACTTATTGAAGCACAATCAAACAGAGACAAAATTTATTGCAAGCTCTTCGTTGAAATATAAGTTATCCGATTAATCTATAGAAATCTCGATTGTCTTAAATTTTAAGGAGCGTTTTTAATGTTACTATATCACTTTTGCAATATGAATCCAATAGGCGATCCATTTTCTTTGGGTGACTATGCCATTTTACTTTCGAAAAAAGCAACGTCACTATGCCTCTCGACCGCATATGGCTCCCATTCGGGGCCCTCTGTTCCGCTGGTTCCGGTTGGTGGTGGAGACGATGATGACTCCAATGACGTCACCAGCTCTGCCAGTGTTAATGACCTCCAGTGCGTCCTGCGTCAGCGACGCCGCAGCACCTATAAAAGCCGGGTGTGGGCGGCACCAAGGCAGTCAAGAGCAGACAGCACTGCATCAAACAGGTGAGATTCAGACAGAGTTGCTGACCAGACGACACCCAGACATAAGCGAGATTCAGTCGGGTTTTCTGGTAAGTTTGCAGTGGAAGTGTCTGGAGAAAACGGTCGGTCGGGGGAAAATAATTTTTCCTTTGTATTTAGTCTTCTTTAAAAATTAAACCTTTTGTTTACCGATGTGTGTTTTCTTTTCGTTTCAGAACCATGAAGCTCCAACTTCTTCTGATCGCTGTCTGTGTGTGCGCCGCTTCGGCAGGCGAATCCCAAGAAGCTTATCAAGAAGTATGCCAATGAGGAAGTAAGACAGTGCATTGCTATTGGTTTTGGTGTATAAATCATGAGATAACATTTTCAGTCGCAGAGCTCAATAGTGTAGCTTTTCAGTGATTATTATCAATAATGTTATATTTATTGTAATATTACGCAATTATCATGAATATTTATAAATATCAGAGATATAAAATTGATTCATCTAATAATTTTGTGATATGGCGAAGTGTCATGAACCCCCAGTCTTCACTATATGTGGTACCCACTGGAGACACGGTACGGGGAAAAAAACACAGGGAAGCTCAACGTTCGCAACTAAACATATTCACTTTGTGCCTTATCGGTTTTTTCTGTTTGTTCAACAGCTTAACCCATATCACCCGCGGGCGTGCGCCGCGGCCCCTCTCCCGTTCCTATAGGTGAATGGCAGAAGCTGCCTTCGGAGAGCAGTCTGATATCCGCCAACAATCAAGCAGGAGGTGGAGGTCGCCTTAAACAAGTGTCACGGACCACCACAGGGCTCTGAATGCCGCAGCTGAGGCGCGACACAGATGACAGCCATGCTTTCGCTTGGTCGGCCTGAGCGTAGCGGCCAACGTGCTGCGAAACCTCCAGCCTTTTAGTGGGAGCGAGAAAACCACACGTTAAACAATTTTGCGCTGTGAACGATATCATTCCAAGGCTCACCTTAAACAGCAAGTCGACACAACCACACGATGCAATCAACTCCACTTGATGGATCGTGACACAGGTGCCGAGAGAGCCGGTCCACAACACCAGCCCGGTAAGGCTGTGTCATACGAGCATCTACACGGCCAGCGAGCATTACCGCTTAATTTTATGTCATAGCTAGGGATGTTCTTCTGCTTGTTTGCTTAGACTGTTAAGAGACAAGACAATTGCAATTTACTCTTAAATCTCGTTATTTTATGAACAATTGTGGTATCGATAATTTAGCTGTCTTTGACACTATACTACATCTTCAATGTTGCAATGCCTGGCCATTTAACATAGCATAGCCATTAGCGTCATCAACTAAAAATATAATGGCTCAAGAACATGGATACTAGTTCTCCTATGCTTCAGAGCATTAGAAAATACACAGTCGTTGACTCGAAACTGGGTTGATACGCGTATTGTCAAATTTCAGAATCACACACCACAGCTCTTGCAATTTAAGCATAATTAGCGTATATTGATATCATTGTCCGTGTACATCAGAACTCGAGGAACCGACAGTAACAGAGGGTGAAAGAATTCCATCATGCGAAAAACAGAGCCGTTGACGTGCATGTTGTACAAACCCTATTACCAGGTCATCGGAGCATGAGGATTATTCTATGATATCAATAATCGTAATCGTGGTACACCGTAGGATAGGTACTAGATCGTGAATTTAATAATTTCAAGGTATGCCAAGTTCTAAGAATCTATAAGCAATTTCCCAGAGCGCCGCGGAAGAGCTCACAGAAAACTAGCACAGCGTAATTATGGCAATGCATACCTTTGTCAGATCTCTATCTTACAGGCGTCGTGAGCTAGGTATATCATAATCTAGTTCACCTTTGTTAGCGGTAGAAACTTGCACGCACTCGCACCGTCACTGCGAAGGGGACAGACTTCTGTCGCATTCCTTTCAGTCGCCGACTGGGGGGAGAGAGTGTGGTACTGGAATCATCGCCCTTGCCTTCGAACGGCAGGGCTCCTACGCAGCAAGTCTGTAGAAACCTCACAAGACTACAACCAAACAACCTAGAGAGAGTTCGATCGACCTGCTCTACTCTCCAATCAAGATCAAGCTGACGTCTCGAAACTATTTCAGACTTTTTTTTCCTGCACTGCACGATCTACCGCTGGCTCCAAAACTCAGGTCGGACAGAGGGTCTAATCAGGAAGGTCCACGACTTATGTTGCTAGGATCTGGCTTCTGGAAGGACAATTGACCTGTGCCAGAAACCCCCGCAAATATCTGGAAAACTATGCTATCTATAAACAAAGCGACTGTGGCCCCTCCTGTAAATCCCTAGCTCCTTTTTCGAGAAGTCGCCCATCATGTCCGGATTCGGCAAGCAGCTGGCCTTCTTTAAGTGTTTCAAGGTGGGTGCAGTTTGCTGAATTCGGTATTGCTGCTATTCAATTGCTTTTGGTCAGCTTAATGAGGACGAGCTGTTCATAAACATTTCCCTACTGAAGTAATTTGAACCGTCTGGAAGTCACATCTATAGATTACTCGTAGTATTTAGTGTTCAGTATTTGAACCAATTTGTAGTATTTAGTATTTAACACAAATTATTTTCAATAATTATTCATGTTGTGGAATTTTTTCTTCCAAAATGTGGGGCTGAAAACCTCAAGCGTCAAACAGGAAAAACATTAAACAATATTTTCCAGTCGATTCATACGGACTTGGATGAATCGACTGCGTAGATTGTGTAGAACGACGACTAACGCCAAACTGTGCTTTCAGATGGTTAAGGTCGAGTCCTGTATGAAGCAGGACTTCCGCGAGGAGTACTTCCCGGCACTGATGAGGAGCGGACTGGACTTGGATTCGGAGGAGAGCTTCCAGACAATCATCACCTCGGCCCTGCTGGAGGAGGGAGGGTGGCAATGAAATGTGAGCGGCTCTGTGGCATGATGTGAACAGATGAAGTTGGAGGAGTTGGAGGAGCTGGAGAAGAAGGGCTGTATGATGCAAACCACATTGAACATCTGTGAAGAGTGTGAAAGACGTGGCGTTGGCCAGGCGTTCATCTTGCACTGCGTCATTTTGACTAAGGGCATTTATAGTCATTACCTGGTGTGTTCTTAAACAATACATGTTTGGTCATCAAATGTAAAGAGTTTTGACGGTGTCCTCGCTTGCACTGTCACATTTTTCATTACAGAAGATGTTTTGGTCTCAAATTACATTTGTGATTAATTGCGTCAATTAAAAGACATTTTAACATAACGCCTGCGTACCATACTATACTTAACCCTATTGCTGGAGGGATGAAAAGTATACGAATATGTCGGGGGGGGGCTTATTCGCCCCCACTTCGAATCTCGGCGGCCATAAGAGCTTGAATCATGAAACTTGGCATGTGGTTAGGGTCGACAACGAACTTTGTTTTGTTAAATTTGGGTGACCTTGGGATACTATATTCAATTTCAAATGACGAAATCATAAGTCATATTTGCAAAAATATGACTTTTCAGGAAAACTTTGCCATTATCTCGAATACTTTGGCAGCTAGGAGGAATCCGAAAATGAACTATAAAGTAGTTTTAATTTTCTTTCGACATCATGGCATCAAAAATGACTTAAGGTCAATGGATTGGGCTGTAGAGGCCAACCGTTGTTTAAAAACTGTTTTTCAGCAAAAGTTTGTTCGTTAATAACTATGTATATAAAACAAATAAATTACCTGTGATGATACCATCGTGTTTCTCTCTTCATTGCAGTTT
>VOPJ01003656.1:0-14452 GCA_014673585.1 Semibalanus balanoides
AAACAAGGTCACGAAAGTCCAACCGGGCAAATGTCACCATTTTGGGGATTTGACCTCTGTGACGTCACAGGTCAACGGCAATGTGTCTGAAGTTCTGTTTGGGGATGATTGTTGATATTGGCTACCAAATGGCGTTTGAGTCGTCCTGACTCTTTGTTCCAAAGATATCACTTCGCCGACCTCGATTCTGGCCACCATTTCGTAATTCAAATCCATATAACTCAAAACATTATCGACGGATTTATACTTTTGTTACGTCAAACGATCCGCTATTGTGTTGCCGTAAATGTCGCCACAAACACTACCGCCTGCGCCCACTTCGTTTGCGAGATATTCACGAACAACATGTGGAGGGCACCAAAAGTCCCTCAGTTCGCGTGTTAACCCTCGCCCGCGGTAGGGGATGCCAACCCCTCAGGTTTACCCGAAAATAACTCACGTAGTTTCAATGGATGCAACCCGTCCGAAACTTTATCATGTACCCTTACTTTTGACCAATTTTAATACCAACCTCTACACAAAATGAACTTTCCCAAAATTTACGAGCTAAACCCATAGACCTATGACCTTATTTATCAAGGTCATGTCAGGCGAAACTGGCGTCCCGTAGTATCGATCCTTGTTACATATGCAGTTTCCGAGTGTTTGACGTTTAGGAGCAAATACAAAGGTGTTTCCAGGTGATAGTGGTGCCTTCTGCTGAGATTGTGACCTTGACTGACCTTTTCTGAGGTCATCCTTGGCCACTGACCTCCGATGACCTCAGATGACCTTTTTTGGTTTCTGGCCGCTTTCAGAACAGTTTTTTACGCTGATTTCAAATATTGGAGCCATTTGACACAACTATATGTTTCACTGTGGTCATACGCTTCCAAAGGTCAACCGAGGTCACTGACCTCAGATGTCCTGACATTAACTTTTTGGAATTTGGCAGTTTATAGGTCATTTTATTGTACGCTGATTTCAAATTTGGCGTGTATTAAGCATGCTTGGGATGTTCCTTTATCATTCTGGCTCGATCAGTATTCAATTTTCACACATTACGATTTGTGACATTTTTATCTTTGACATGACCTCAGAGGTCATATATTGACCCAGGACCTCAAAATCATAAGTCAATATCTTCCTCTCGTCACAAGCAGCACGCTCATTTTGAATCGAAGCTCTAGCTCAGTTAGGAGCGAAACGCCAAGGGGGGTCGTACCCCCCTACCCAGACACGCAGCGAGGGTTAACCCTCGCTCCTACCCGGGCGAGCGTTAACCCTCGCCAGTGTACGGAGGCAAGGTGGTGGTGACTGGTGGATGTCATCCATCATCGATTTTTCGATAATGACTTGCTTATTTATCTGCTCTGAGGTCATCCACGGTCAACATTTTCACATAATGTGTGTGATTAAAATATAGGCAAGCATGCAACAACAACAACAAAACAAGAAGAAGGGACGGATTTCGTCCCCCCTCACTCCCCTCCACTGCGCGTGTTAACAAATGCACAATCAAAAGTCGGATTTATGATGTACTCAATGTAGACTGTAATTCTCTATTCCTTCACAGGGATGGATCACCTCGACATCAGACGAAGCAGAACACCCGAGTTACGACGAGAGCTACCCCGACGGCCAGACGAATCGCCAACGAGCTTCTCATGGAGAAAAAGGCGGAAGAAATGTTCAAGGCAGAACAGATCAAATCAGCCATGGAACTATGGGACAAGATGTCTCAACAAACTCTTCTCTCTGGATTCGTCATGGTAAAGATGACCCTTCCGGATTCAGAGGACTGCCGCGAAGTCGTAACAATACGGCTTGAGGAATTCGACACACAACGTGCGATTCCCGTCATCAGACGCAATATTAGCGTCTATCCAGACCTGCATTTTAGATTGCACGTTGGTGACATTGAAGTATCATGCAAAGAAGTAGCTGGTGACCTGACCGCAAAACCTGGTGTGTTTTCTTCAACGACTGAAGTGCGTAACGTCATGGCTCGTCTTCAAGTCATGAATCTGAATGAAAATGACAAGCTGAACGCAGCAGCAGACGTGCTAGAGCAAGCGACCGATGATAACGAGAGCTCTTTTCCTGGTCAGTTCGGACAGTTTGCCGCTGAACAGCTGAGGCTCCGTACCACTCACGTTCAGAGAAGACGTTATAGCCCGATGCTGCTCAGCGCAGCGATGGTTTGGCAAAGGACGAGCCCAAAGCTCTTATAAAGACTTTGGCAAAATCGTGTTCGACCTCTTAATGCTACCACACAGGGTCACTCTACGTCGCCTCACGTCTGCGCTCAGCGTAAAGGAGGGCCTGGAGATCGGCACGATAAAATATCTTCAGATGAGAGTCAACAAACTGAGTCCGCGAGAGCGACTGGTCAACATCGCCATGGATGAAGTCTATTCTGCAAGAGCTGTTGAACTCGCTGGAGGGCGCATCTTCGGGGACTACAAGGATGGTGTTTCGAACACCATCTTCTGCACTCACATCAGCTCTGTAGGCGGTAACTACCAGGACCTTGTCACGATGTCACCGGTGACTCATATTACGGCTGAAAAGATGAAGGACATATTTTTCAATGTCCTAAGATCCCTCACAGAACTGGGATTCACCGTGGTATCTGTTACCACCGACGGCCACCGCACGAACCAGAGCTTCTATCGATCTCTGTCTGAAGATGACTGCCAGCCAGAGTTCATACGGAACCCATGGAGCCCAGATGATGATTCAAGAATCTACATTCTGTACGACACTGTTCACTTGTTTAAGAACATCTACTTCAATCTCTTAAACAAGAGGAGACTCCTGTGCCCAGGGATGGACTGCGATTCCCCGCCTCTGGAAGTGAAGGCAAGTGACTTGGAAAAGGTACACGGGCTCGAACAAGGTGCTGAGGCAAAAATGGCCTACCGGCTGACAGACAGGGTTCTGCACCCCAACAGCGTTGAGAGGGTGAATGTGCAGCTCGCCGCGTCTGCTACACATGAGACCACGGTGGCAGCCCTGCGCTTCTACGGACAACAGCCCGAACATCAGGGATTCAAGCAAACAGCAGAGTTTCTGCACATCATACGAACATGGTTTAACATCGTCAATGTGAAGTCGCCCTGGGCACACATCCGACGAAACGACCCCACGCTGACACCCATCTCCACAGACAATCAAGACGGTCGCGCAACATCGAAAGTTTGGCGAGATAGTTAACCTGGCTGCTCCGCAGTGCCAGTGGTAAGTCAGCGAAAATATTTCATATCGACAACCCGTCACAAGCTGCCTTGGGTCTTCACCTGCAGGGGCCTAGCGGGGCTCTCAAGATATCTGCTGGGACACTGCGGATTCGAGTACGTCCTTCTTGGAAAAGTGCAGTCCGACAAGTTGGAAGGCCACTTCGGTCACCTTCGTAAGCTCGCGGGCGGGAACTACTGGGCGAGTGCTCGGCAATTCCTCGAGGGAGAGGCTGTGATCCGCGCCAAAAGTTTGGTATGGTTGTCATCCGGCCTACACACTTGGGAACGATGGCGGCACTGAGATTGTGCGTCCTTGTGTTGACCGATCAGCGGCGCGGCCAGTGACGAGAGACCAATTCCAAGCTACTGAGCTAGACGAGAAACAAAGAAGCCGACCGGTCCTGAAGAGTTCCCTGAGGGAACAGAGGAAGCTCTTAACCATCTCGGCGGCTACCTTGCCTATTCGGTAAGAAAGAAACACAAATGTTCCTCGTGCGTCGAGCTCCTGGCTGATCAGCACGGTAAACCTCCTGACGAGGTCCGAGCACCATCAGACAACACAGAAAATCCACCCGAACTCAAGGGTTTCACCGAGTTACTGAATCGTGGAAGGCTGATGTGCCCATCGGTAGCATGTGTTCAGCTAGTGAAGGAAGTCTGCCTTCTCTACAGATTCGTCACTGAGATGCACATACTCGAGCCGTGAGCTCTTGGCACTTTCGAAACCCAAAAGAGCCCATTCCAGGCATTGTGGCCAAACCGATTGAAGCAGTAACGCATTACTTCATGTCCACATTGCTTGCAAAGAAGGACATGGCCACTTGCGAAAATTGGAACAAACCCTCGTCAACTATTGTCAGCTTATCCCTATTCATAAACGCATTCACCTCCAACGATGTCAAACAGAAGTAAACAGTCGAAATCATGCCCTAATGACAGGTCCAGACGTTGTTTCACGACCAGTGACCACGCGACAAGAGCTCAACAAGAACCATGAAACTCACGGAGGCAGATGACTGCATCTAAGGCCTCTTAAATCGTAGTGGCGCAGCTGGCCCGTCCTATAAAGAGCGGAAGGGACGGTAGGCGGCCTGTCGAGTACAGCGGCGTGAAGGGAGTGGGCGGCCCGTCCAGTGTTTACAGCGCAGGAACGTACGGGGCGGCCCGTCCATCAGCGCGGAAGGACGGTGGCGCCCGTTCCTTACAGCGGCTGGGCGAGCGACGGTGGCGGCGTCCGTACGAGCGGCGAAGCGACGGTGTCGGCCCGTCCTTACAGCGTCGAAGGGGACGGTGGCGGCCGTTCCTACCAGCGGCGGAAAGGCACCCGTGGCGGCCCGTTCCTACAGCGCGGAAGCTACGGTGCGGCCCGTCCTACAGCGGCGGGGCGACGTGGCGCGCCCGTCCCTACAGCGACGGGTGGCGGCCCGTCCTTACAGGCGGCGGAAGGACCAAAGTTGGCGGCGCCCGTCCCTACAGCGGCGGGGGCGACGGTGGCCGCGCCCGTCCTACAGCGACGGGTGGCGCGCCCGTCCTACAGCGGACGGTAAAGGGACGGTGGCGGCCCGTCCTACAGCACGGCGGAAGGGACGTGGCGGCCCGTTCCTACAAGCGGCGGCGAACAGCGACGTAGCGCGCCCGTCCTACAGCGGCGAAGCGACGGTGGCGGCCCGCTCCCCCCATACAGCGGCGGACAGGATTGGTGGCGGCCCGCTCCTACAGTCGGCGGAAGACGTGCGCGGCCCGCTCCTACTAGCGGCGGAAGCGAGCTTTGGCGGCGCCGTCCTACAGCGGCAGGGAGTCGACGGGGCGCCCGTAAACTATCAGCGACGAGGTGGCGGCCCGATCCTACATGCGGCGGCGGCGACGGTGGCGGCCCGTCCTACGCGACGGTGGCGGCCCGTCCTACAGCGGCGGGAAGGAGGACGGTGGCGGCCCTCCTACAGCGGCGGCGGCGACGGTGGCGGCCCTTCTCCAGCAAAACTCAGGAGCCGACTCCCAGCCGACCCGCGCGACCCAACGGACACCGGTCTCTACCGGCCGGGGCCGGTCATGTGACCGGGCGCGGTCAGGTCACGCTAGGAGCCGGCCGTCCAACAGCGGGAGCTGGGCTAGGAATCGGCGAAACCCTCACAGCCCCGCAACGCGTGCAGCTGTGGTGGACGGTTCCCCTCTGGATAGTGCCCATCCTAAAAGGACACTGCACCAAGCAGTGAGAAATGTTAGTATTTCAGTTCCAATATTGTGGAGCAGATGTTATGGTTCTTGTCACAATGTGAAATGTGTGCATTGATGAGGCAGGTATCAGCAGCGCACACTGTCTCTCCTAATTGTTCAGTTTGAATCAATATATATTTACATGTCTATCCTATAATGTTTCAAAAAACTTAACAGTTTTAATGTAAAAGCTTTCTGTCTGCATGATACTATAGCGGTGCCTTGAGTACCTCAAATGCACGAGCTGGCACAAAAATAGCGATGTGCCACCCAAATTTAATTTACACACCAACAAACGGCTGGCGTGCACATGGTGCACTTTACATGACTGGCTGGGATAAAAACGGGCGCAGATTCACCTAACGAGATTCTAGAGAATCTCTTACCTCCCGTGCATCTCCTCAAAAGGGTACCAGAACAACAGCACGCACTGTGCAGTAGGCACCATTGACATAATGTGCATCTGTTGCACAAACAGGTAAGGCTGGTACTAATGCTTCATCAGCCGATCTCTGAATATATGACTGGGAGTTCCTGACTCACTAAGCGGTGGACAAATACATCTCCGTGATTCAATCGTCAGCTCGGCCCTAATGGCAGTCAGCAAAATCAGTGAACAGTCCATATATATAGTGGTCTGGGTATTGGAAATTAACAACACTGGACTTGTTTTACATTTCGTATCACGAATTTTTTCTGCTTCCGGACAAATTTCGGACACAAAATATATCAGACAGAGTTTCGGACAAGGACAGCTGACCATAGTCTTGCGACATCTGTCGGACATTGGACAAACATTTCTGAAACTAGTACCATTAATGCCGACTGAGGACGCAGCTAGCGGCGTGTCCCCCCCCTCCTCCGACACAGAGAGCCTCGCCCCGATCAGGACAGTGGTGACTGGTGAGTGGTGACCACGCTGGGAGTGCAAGGGGCAAGGCCAGCCAAAGTCCACGCCTTGTTCTGACCGGCGGTATCAATAACAGAACGGCGTCATCGCCAGTAGATTAAATATTTATATTTTAGTGAATTTTTACGCAGCCTTGGTGTGTGTGTGTGTGTGTGTGTGTGTGTGCTGTGTTGTGCTGCTGTGTTCTGCTTGCCGCAGCGCGCGTGTGTGCGACGCGCGCTGCCAGCGCGGCCGTGTGTGTTGTTGTGTGTGTGTGTGTGTGTGGTGTATATGTGTGTGTGTGTTTGTGCGTTGTATGCGTGTGTGCGTGAAAATGCTATGCGGCCAAGAAACCTAAATGGCCCTAGCCTCCCATATCGCCTGAAATCGGCGAAATCTGACACATTTTCCAATGCAGAAGGAAATCCAATAAACTTTTACTAAGGCATGTTTGTTTAAAACCGTTCAATAAGGTACATACAAGGAAGCCAAATTCGATGAGTTTTTCAAATTTGTTGAAACTTTTTAAAATGTAGCCCCCCCCAACCACCTGCAGCCGACCTTTTGGATCCGCCAGTGCATGTTTTTGGAGCTTTTGCTCCAGTCTCATTTTTCGTAAATGAGGAATCTCATTACATCCTGAACGCACGTGTAACATTTACGATCTAATTCAAATAGCAAAAGCAGCTTGGAACATTTAGGGTTATCAAAAAGTAATAATGTATCCAGGCTGGTTATTGATTCGACTCTGATGGAATCGATTGGGATTGTTCAAACAAAATCCCTTGAATCAAAGAAGAACCGATTCACCACCAGATTGTTTATTCATGAATCATGATTGAATCAAAACCAGCATAGAAACAAGGATGATTGAATCAATCAGACTTCACATAGTGCACAATGCTATTTCAATGGAAAATAAACGTGGATTGATAAAAAATGATTCTTTGAACGGATAGAACCATTTCTCAAAATGGTTATACATGAATCAAACGGTGACTGAGTTATTCATATTCCAAAACGAGTCGTGATTGAATCCTTCCAAAAAGTTTAATCAATAACCAGTCTACAATGTATCAATTTAAAACCTACTACAAAGGGAACTAACCGGTCGCACCAGTTTATGTTGTTCGTAGATATTATTTTGCCCAGTTAAATATGCAGTTAATGTTAATTTGATATCAAATTTGTAGATCAAATTAATAAATTATTTATCAACCCGCGCCCCGGTGGGCCTCCGAGACAACTTCGCCATTCAAAATTACACCCCATCTAACTAAAAAACTGAAGAGGCTAGAAAGACGCACACACAAAAAAATCGTTCAAAAGCTCTCGACATGGACATTTTTTTCGGGGAGGGTAATTTTGGCTCAGATAAATATTGAGGACACCAGAGGTCATCAAAGGTCAATTTTCCAGTTTTAGGACTTCGCTTCGAGCAACTCCAAATATCTTGGGAGCCATGATAGCTAGGAAAAAATAAAAACAAAACAGGCGAAAGTTCTTGAAAATTGCAGTCGACACCAGTGGCATCAAGTTTGAGCTCAGGTCAATAGTTTAGGCTCCCGAGGTCATCAAAGGTAACACAAATATTTTTGGCCCAGCAGTTTATAGCAAATAGTATTTTATCTGACAATATATATTTTTTATTTTATAATTTACGTGCTTGTCTCATTTAGGTTCTTTGAAGCATATGAATAGTAACCTGCCTAGGTCGATTTCAAATTTTGACCTCAGCTCAAGGTCATTTGGCAACCCAGGTAAACCATTTTGCATATGGGGTGACGCGTCTCGACGGGACAAGCACAGTGGTGTCATCCGCTCGTCTATATCTTTGTTCTATCAAAGGTTGTTAGCAAAACGTTGCCGATGACCTCAGATGACCTCAGACGACCTTACAGAGATCACTAAGCAGCAACTGCACCTGGGTCATCAAGAATGAGCTAAAATAGCATGATTCCGAAATAATTGGTCTGATCCAATGCATATTTTATGAATAGGAAACATTTGTATATTTACCCGTACACTTATAATGGGGAGGCCAGGAAATTGACCTGACCTTAGGTCACCGATGCAAAAAATCCGAGATAAAAAATTGTATGTAATGATATCTTTATGAAATCCTGCAAATTTAAAATGTCTCGGACAAAGACAGTGGCTTTGGCACGATCAGAAACATTTTGCAAGGTAAGTTTACTTGACGTGACCTGGTGACCTGACCTGAGGTAAAAACTGTGACAAAGTGTGGGTATTTGAGTTTTAGATAGTTGCACACAATTTGGCGGCACTGCGTGCCGTTGTTTTCCTGCTATTCCTGAAAATCATCTGAAGGGTCAAAACGACCCACCACCAGTGCGAGGGACAAACGAATTCTACGACTGAAGTGATTACTTGCCTTAAGTAACGGCGCCCGTTAGTGACATATTTCAATGACTGATAATTTGTATTCCACTACTAGTGCTACCTATTCTCTAAGGTTTGACTTCTTGGGATTTGAGAGGCTTATGAACGTCACGAAAATGGGGGGAAGCAACTTTTATCTTAAGTTTTAAGAGAAGCCAAACCCCCATATGCGAGATGTTTTTGCATACTTGGGCTCCTCTCGACATTTGTTGCCTTTAGCCATTTGTTGGCGGGCGGCGTTTGCGGGCGGCGTTTGCGGGCGGCGTTTGCGGACGGGGTTTGCGGGCGGCGTTCGCGGGCGGGGTTCGCGGGCGGGGTTTTGCGAGCGTGTTTTCGGGCGGCGTTTGCGGGGCAGGCGTTTGCGGGCGGCGTTCGCGTGCCGGGTTTGCGGGCGGGGTTTGCGGGCGGCGTTTGCGGTTGGCGTTCGCGGGCGGCGTTTGCGGGCATTTTTTTCTCGTTTGCGCCCGGAGTTGGCGGGCAATAGAAAACATAACCTTTGGTCCGGCGATGCCCTAAAGCATTGCCCCGTGCATAAAAATGAACTACCGATGCCAGAATGGTTCTTTTGCTGCTTCTTGGCCACCAAGGGGGACGGGAGATTACGGCTGCCCGTAATTACATAGTTAACAACTGGGTGGGCAAATTTTCGCCACTGGGTGGGCTTTTTGGAGCACTGGGTGGGCATTTGCCCACCTAGTTCCTTGCTTACGGGAGGCCCTGCCTTCAGGTCCGCTGGGCCTGAATTGGGCCCGGCGCCAGCTCCGTGGTCCTGAAATTTACATCCCAAGTGGAAGGATGAGGCCAACAGACCTGAGTTTGGCTCAAATGTTTTTGGAGTCGACTCAAGTATAAATTATCAGGCGAAGAGCTGACTCGTCTCTTAAAATCCTGCTCAGTGCTCTCAAATCGAAACCCTTACTTACTCCGACGAGGACGAGGATGAGGAAGCACTGTAAACCCGTTGTGAGATCTTTCACATAATGGTATCCATCGAGATACTTCCATGGTCTCCGGCGATCATTTTGGGCACTTTCCGCGATTTGGAAACCATTTAGTCTCGCTTCGAGACAAAAAAAGCATGGGCCAGATGATGTCGATCCTCGGAGACAGTTAATTAGTCTCCGAGATGGTAAATGTTCTCTGAGACCACCTAGGGAGCATACAACTATCATGATAGTCTATGCTTCCTAGATGTTCTCGGAGACCATTTGCTGTCTCCAAGACCATCTAGCTCATGCTTTTTTGGTGAAGTCAGAATCGAACACAAGATCTTGAGTTACTTCTGAAATGGACTGCTCAGCTGACCGATGGCTGGCTTACCTTAGTTATGTAGATGACGCTTAATGTTTCTTTAAGTGTGAGAAGTGGCGCTTGAATCGGTTTGCCGAAAGCAATGTGCATACGTCCGTACTTGTAGTTAAAGGGACACTGCCTCTTCCGGATGATATCGCAAACACATGCTAAAACAAGTCTAAGGGACTCAATATTATTTTTAATCGTCCTTTTATGCTCACCAAAGCAGCACAAGTACAAAAAGCTATAATTTATTTCATTTGTCATAATAATATAAAAACGGTTTGCAATTTCTACACACCACTAGATAATATGGCAGCGATTGAGCGCCAAATTCAGTGCAGTTCAGACATTTCCAAATTTGTAAACAGCACTGTACAGGGAGTACTTTAAAGCAATGTAAACAATCCGCTACCAAAAATCCTCGGTTGAAAAAAAACTTCATCAATAGTTGGAGCTTAAAATCCCTTCGTAAAAGTCCAAAAACCCTTCTGGGCAAATCTTCCCTTCATCGGGGCAAATATTTCCTTCATGCCTATTATTGAGCCTAAATCAGGCATAATAAGGCATTAAATGTCTTCTGACATAAATTTGCGTAGAATGTTTAAAGGGATAGTGCCACCTCGGGAGGATTTCTAAGAAGTAGCTTAAATGAATGCTGGGAATTAATTATCATGTATGCTGTTGCTCAAACTTGCCCTAAAGTAATGTTTCGGCAAAGCATATTTCTATTTTTTTTCCCGAACTCGAAAAAACATTGGGTCCCATTTGGTGCACAGAACTATATCATTCAAAGACGACCGCTTCATATTCGCTGGACTATTTGCTATCAAATTTGGCGCAGCTTGTTTCAAAACAAAGCCATGCATACCTCACCACTGTGGATGTTTGCACTAGATAGCTGGAATTGTTCGCAGCAGTTGGCCACCAGGGACCTGT
The DNA here is from genome assembly GCA_014673585.1 of Semibalanus balanoides. NCBI lineage: Eukaryota > Metazoa > Arthropoda > Thecostraca > Balanomorpha > Balanidae > Semibalanus > Semibalanus balanoides. The sequence continues at coordinate 10,960 of VOPJ01003656.1, forward strand.
AGTGAGCAGGGTACTTTTATGTTGCAAAAAATTGTTTTTTCATGTTTTTATTTATAAATGAACAAATAAATATGTAAAAGAAACAAAATTGTAAACATCAATAAACTGTTATTATTGCCTTGCACGTCCCAAAAAATCACTGAAATCACTAGCGGTCCCTGGTCGTCGAACTGCTCTGTCAAATTATCTGTCTGTTAGCAAGTAAACAAGTAGCTCCCCGACACCGCGCCCAAGCCGAGGCCCAAAGCCAAAGCCGAATTCGCCGCACTTGACGTTTCAACCGTCTATCTGTCGTTAGAGGGTAACTGTCCATCTACTCTTCTTTTCGGACCAAAGATCGAGCCATGAGCCTTTTGGGCCGAAATTGGGCCATTTTTGGGTTTGTTCTTAATAATGAAAAAAGCTGAAATTCGTTGACAAATATAGTTAACTGTATACAACTTATTCAAATTTTAACGTTCACCTGAAGGAAATGGTGATGTTGAGTTTGCATACTTCAAAAGACAATTTTAGTCTGCAAAAGAAAGTGATCTCAAAATAAGTGGCGCGCAAGGCGATACCAATATTTAATAATTATGCCAATCATTGCTGGTGCAATGTATTTTTTGATCTAATGGGGCAGTTTCGGGAACCAGACTTTTTCTGGTAACGGACACATCGAATCTACCGATTGACACCAAAAACTCGATATTGGCCTGCAAGGTGGCACTCTCCCTTTAAGCAAAAAATATCACTATTTTCCATAGTTGAACAAGGATGCAATTCATTGATTTTGGTACGTAGCGGTGGCGGACTCGTCAAGCTCATTGACTGGAATAAAACTGAACTTTGAACGATGATATTGGGACACTGGGCGCGAATAAAAAAGGACTTCATGGTGCTTATCAAATCCGGTTGTTCTTTAACATATCAAATTTTGCTTTGAACGGACAGTGTCCCTTTAAGATGCTGCTTAAAGAGACACCGCCTCTTTCGGATGATATCGCAAAAGCCGGCTTAAGCAAGGGGTAAGGACCACTTATGATTGTAATCGCCATCAAAGGCTTACCCAAGCAGCGCAAATAACAAAGGCAGTCATTCATTCTATTTGTTATATTACGATTCTACTCACCACTGCGTACCTATATGTAAGCGTCTGTTTAAAATATGAAATAACTGCAACTGACCAATCGTCAGCTGACGCTATTGCAATTGGATGAGGCGGTAATGCGTTTATATAATATACATGGTGTTACCTGTTAACTGCGTGAAACGAAACTGGCGCATCTTCCGCAGTTCAGTTGTTCAGTTGTTGTTCAGTTGTTGCCATGTTCGCCGACTCTTCGTTTTTTTTTTTTGGTATCTTCGGAATCAGAGGACCAATCATTAGCAAAATACCTCGGTTGGTACTCGATGCAAACTCCATCAATGGTGGGAAATCAAAATCCCGTCGAAAAAGTCAAAAACCCTTCGGAGTATAACTTTTCCCTTCAGAATATAACTTTTTCTTTGTGCCTATTATTGAGCTTAAAATCATGCATAATAAGACATGAAATGTTTTCTGACGTTACAAATTTCGACAGAATGCTTAAGGGCAAAAATATAACCATTTACAATTGTTGCACAACGCTATGGGAATTAATTGATTTTGGTACGTAGTGGTAACAGACTCGTCAAGGTCATTGGCTGGAAGAAAATCGAACTTTAAACGATGTTATTGGGCGACTGGGCGAGAATAAAAAAAACGGACATCATGGTTTTATCCAATTCTATTGCGCTTAAACATATCAAATTTTACATTAAACAGACAGTGTTCCTTTAAAGACGAGACATTACCTGCCAAATGACTCTTAATCGCTAACAAAGGGTGTAACAATATCCGAAAGCTCAGATTTTAATTTCTTCTCGTGGAGCAAGGGCGGTCCCCCACCTAAGTCCTCTTTGTATTTCATTGTATCTAGGATTTTGTAGCAACGTATATTGCGCACACGACCTCACGCGACGGCGCCCGCACAAAGACAGACCCTCTCCCGACACCGAGGCGTGTCGGGCAGCTGGGGGACGCCGTCCACCCTGCCGGCGCGGTACCCCTCCAACCGTCCCCAGGACCCTTCCGGCCAGTTACAAACAAACACCGCCGCACGGGTGGCGGCTCAGTGGAGGGAGGAGTCGGAGACGGCGGTCACCTGGTACACCGGGTGCACACAACACAACAGTACACCGGGTGCACACAGCACAACAACACAACAGATTTATACGTGGCTTGGGCCCTTCCGATCTGACCAGGGACCCCTCTGACCTTCCAATAAGCCCCTCTTGTGTGGCAACGGGTTTATTCGGCCTGTTCAGAGGTCCTTCCGACCGCGACCTGGCTAGGGACTGCATTGGCTGCTTTGTCGCTCTGCCTACATGCTCAAGGGCCCCTCGAGTCTGGCTAGGAACTCATCTGGCATGTTCATGATGTCATGATGCGCTCCGCTCCACATTACACCCTGATGACATGTTCACAGACGGATCCATTTTTTTGTGGGGGGGGGATTTTTGGGGGGCAAAAACGTACCCCATTTTTTTTTCCTCCCGGATTTGGGCCGATCACCTTATGTTGGCATTTGAGCTTAATTTTTTTTCGAAAACAAACAAACAAAAACGCGATACTATGTAGGTAGCTTATCAGAGCTTCTGCAACTTCATCTTTTCATGTATGATCAAGATTTAACAAGGTATGAAATATACATGTTGCTATTAGTGCGAGCGATATACTGCATTAAGTGATGCTGGAGAACAATTTTCCAGCTTTCGATTTGGATGGAGAACTTTTACCACCCCTGGCATGCAGTGTCAGCATGGATGAACCCCACAAGATTATATGCTCGGTCCATAAAATTGTATGGATATCGGGAACAAAGAGTGGAATCGCAATCCAATCACACAAAAACTGCAAATTTATCTTCCTCACAGAGACCCCACTAGAGCTGAGGCAAACAAAGAGACGAGTGGGTGTTATCTTGTTACCCGGTTAGATAGCCCAGGCTGTTTGTAATCTGACGGCACGAGATTAGCGCCCCGTGACAGAGTACAAACAAAAAAAATATACAACAGTACAAATAAAAAAATATGTACACATAAAAAATACATCCCATCCATATCGTATGTTCAACACCACAAAACAAAAACAAAGTACGATGTAAAAAATATGCTTATAATCAACATGGTAATATCGAATGTGACCAACAAAGTTCTTCACATTTTTCACATTTGTTGTTTTGTTTACATTGTTCTAATTGGTGGTATTAATTTCTTCTTATATTATATATAAATATATATATATATATATATACATATATATATATTTGTAAACGTAGGGAGCAGGTTCTCTTTTGCACATTTTTCGTTGAATATGACAGCGTAAAAATGATTGATGCCTTTCTTTTCCAGTGATTCTATGGGTCGAATTAGCTTTTTGTCAGCATTGCAAAAAGAGTTTAAAATGGTGCCTATATTAGGACGTAACGTT
>VOPJ01003657.1:0-28287 GCA_014673585.1 Semibalanus balanoides
CCATTTCGAAATCCAATCACTGAGGCCGTTGTCGTTGCGATCTGAGACTTCTTAGCTATTTGATGTTTTCGAATGTAATTCTGACCATAGTTTTTCATGTATTCCCCGTACATATAGTGTAAGGTTGAAAAATAAATACATATAAAGGAGAAAACACGTTGTTCGTCAAGCGCCAACTGTATCATCATTTTCAAACGTTTAGCGAAATATTGTATTATATATGTAAATATTGTAACTTATGTATATATAACTTGAACACCGATTTGGAAATAAATTGGTGTCGAAGACCTTTACAATAATTGTATTCACATCTCCAGCTTTGTGACGTAATGTTTGTAGTATTTCTGCGATAAATATAACCGTAATAAACTAATCTGTCTTTTCCTTTGTTTGATTTTAAGACTTCCGTCATCCCTATATCTAGGCTGTACCAACGTCCCCTAAAAAAACGTACCTGAACTTTTGAAAATTTGAATTCCACGAAAAGTCAGGTTTGCCTGAAAAAACACGCCCATACATGCGTGATTTTCTCGGGTAGATATCGTGCATCCATTAACCCGCGCCCCACTGGGGGGGGGGTGTTTGAACACCCCCTCCTGTTTTTTTCTTCTTCAAGATAACGAAAAAACGGCGGCGCGTAGCGCCACTAAATCTGGCATAACTAATCATTGATCCTTTCCGCGTATTTTGCGAAAATTAAAGTTTCGTATCGGGTTAGGTCAGGTCACCAGGTCAGTGACACTACAACAGTTGCGGTCGTGCTGACACAGTTTAATGGTGATATAAACTTTAGGATCAATCAAGTTCATAGTATCTACAAATGTTTATTCTTGATTTTGATATCGGTGACTGAGGTCAGGTCATTTTGTGACCTCCGCATTATAAGTTCGAATGGATAAATTGTAATGCTTTCTTTTAGACGAATCAGTCGTTCCTCTGACATGTTAGTAATAGGATATTATGGTAGATCCAAGTGCAGGTTCTGCTCAGGGACCATTAGGGGTCATCTGAGGTCATCCGATGTACCGAGCTTTTGTCAAGTAACTCTAAAACTATGAAGATAGAGAAGTGAAACTCTCAAATGTGGTTTTGTCCGTCAAGAAATTCCTGATATGCAAATGACCTATCTTGGTGTCCATTGACTTGACTGAGGTCATGTTTTTGAAGTTGACCTAACATAATAATTGACATAATTCAAAGCGTTGACGAACAAACGACGATGGGTAAAGATTTTTGCGTTATTCTTGATAAGTACGAAGTTATTTTCGAAAGTATGTTTTGACAATTTTTTTTACTTTAATTGACTCTAGAGCCTAAGCTATTTGACTGAGGTCATTGAAGAAGACTTGGGTCGATTGAAAATTGCATGGCTAAGCGATTGTTTTGGAAGTTTGGTTTCAGATAGCATAGTGTACGAGATTAGTTTGGGGGTTTGAGCGATTCCGTAAACTGGAAAATTTGACCTTCGATGACCTCTGGTGACCTGAGTTTTGACATGATCGAAAAAAGACGAAATAGTTTCGAAATTATTTTTGATAACGGTTCGAATAGTGTTTTTTGTTTTGGTCTACGTGCCATAGGAGCCGAGTTAGAGAGGGGGGTGGGTGTTCAAACACCCCCAGTCGGGCGAAGGAATGCAGAGGCCAGTGGGGCGGGTTAAAGCTAAACATCAAAAGAAAATATTCGATTAGCGATTTTTCTAACTAGCTCTTTTAAAGGAAATGTACCTGGATTTGTTTTTCAAAACAATTTGATTATATTTTCAAATCCAATTTTTTCATAATGTAAAAAACCATACTTCGACCGATTCAGGAGAATGACGTAATTATTATTCATCAAACTAGATGCGTACTTTGAACGTCAAAGTCGGCTGCCAATAGTTCGAAATGTATAGTCGGTAAGTTATGTAAGCTATGAGCCAGGGTGTTGGGCCAAGTTCTTTTCTGCCAGGGTGTGGGCTCCACAGATCCTTGAAAAAAAGTTAATATATTCGGCTGGAGGTTTCAGCCCAGAAAACGTGACAGTTAAGGGTTTTTCAACCAGGGTACAGACTGCTATTAGTTCAAATCATGTTGAAGGTGAACTATTTTCCTTATTAAGTGCAAAATACACAGAGAAATAAGTTCACTAGCCGAATGCATTTTTTAACTCAGCTTTTAGTCCGTAGACAAAAGATAGCTTTTGTAGCGGCTGCTCATATAGCCTAGTATTTTTGTCACTAGCTCTTTGACCACTAGCGATTTTCTACACTAGTCCTAATGTTACTAGCTCAAATAGCACTAGCTCTTCTCCGTCAAAAGGTCGAAGAGCTTTACAAAAATCTTGATAAATCCTAAGGCTGCAAAAAAGTGGCCCAAATTCGGGAGGAAATTCGAAATCGAGGGTAGGTAAAGTTCGCTAAAAACGGTTCCCCCTCCCCCCTTAAAAAACGGCCGGCTGGATCCGCTCTTGTGAACTACAGAGCTACAGCACACAGCACAGCTCTGTACTACAGCTTAGATGCCTTACAGCTCTGCTTGTAAAAGGTATGTTTGATAGACGTTGCAGTCGATATATAAAATAATAAAAGCGCAAATGTAAGTTTAAGAAAAAAGGAAACATAAGGAAATAAACTGAAGGAAGGAAAGAAGGAGAAATGAAAACAGTTGATTTGTAAATATATTAAACGTTCAACTGCAGGGTACAGTGACAACACGACCAGTGCAGTGGTATCGATTTATGAAAACGATAAGGGGGGGCAACATGGACGGATCCAAGAGGAGCCTATCAGCGTCATGGCTTTACACATTTTAAAGAAATTCTAGGCAACTTATACGAAGTCGAATATTTCTATCACAGTTCATAAAACAAGCAGACGAAATATCATGAGCTTTAGAGTTTAGACTTCTGTCGGACAGCCCCTCAAACCAACGTTTGTGGCCGGCCTGCATCCTCCAGAAGGCTCCAGACCTTACTTGGAACCCTTCCTTAGTGGTTGACATCGATGGGGGGCAAATATCTCCCCTGACGGCTGACGTATTTTCGCAATAGCTAAGAAAGCAATAGCATCATCACGGTGAAACTCTGGGTACCTTCTCCTAAACCGACTTTACGTCGTCTGTGCACAAATGAAGCAATTTTTCCGAAAAATCGAGATATGACATTGACGAATTTAGTGAGTGAATTTTAAATGAATTTTAAATTCACTGAAATGAGGCCAGGTGGTAAAATGACTATCACAATCGAATTATATGTGTAAAATAATAATTGAACATGTGTCGCATGGCTTTCGTATATCTGTTTTGCGCATAGTTACCTTTTGTGGCCTGCACACTGCACAGGGACTATCATGGGCTGGGTGCACCCATGGGTGCCCATTCAATTATCCCAAATGTCTGGGTTGGGTATAGCATTTTTTTGACTTTTCATGGGTACTGGGCGGGCATGGGTATGGGAATTTTGGAATAATGTCGCTAAGAGTTATTTTTTTACTTGACAAACAGATGTTTAACCAGATAAATATGTTTTGCTTATATAATATAGGACACTTAAACAATAGACTTCGGCACCTTTATGACAACAATAAATCGTGGTATGGCAGGGCAGTAAGATTTTTAAAACCATGTCTGAACCTAGGTCTGATCCAATATGATAATGTTGATCGCAAAGTGTTCGATAAGTTCAAATCAGCAGCAACACACAGGTGCCTGATATTATTTCTCATTAATATTATGAAAGTCATGCTAGCATGCAACATGCTAAGGTAATGATTGCGAATTTTGTGAAAATAATTATCTGCCTTATCTGAATGGGCCAATGGGCATGGGTATAGTATTTATGAATTTTAATGGGTCTGGTCTGGGTCTGGGCTTGATGTTCATGGGTTTCGGCTGGGTTGGGCTTGGGGCTTGGGCACCCATGATGGTCTCTGCAGTGCAGACCTTGATCGTGACACTTGCCAAAATTGTAACTTTGGCTCATGCAGGATGTGCATTTTACCATAAAAAGCACTTTGCGTGATATTGGTCGCAATCAAAGACATTTGATGGAAAGTATGGCCCATATACTCAAATTCCTCGATTTTTTACCTTTGACCTTACCGTTACCTGATATTTGACCTCAATTAAAACAAATAAAACATGTTTTAAATGTGTCTTATTGGGAGCTTACGAATGCCTTCTTGCGCGTCTCGCTGGCGCTCAATTGATCAGAATAACAGGGTTGATACCCCCAGTCAATGGCGTTCGAAATTTACGCCATGCATTGGCTGTATTGCCAGCATTTCATGAGGGGACAAAACTTATCTTCTATATTGCTAGGGTTGTTTGAATACGCTCAAAGATTCTTTGGAAATCATACAAAAAATTATATTCATTTCATGTCAACATCGGGCATCGTATATTATTGATTCTTTGCGCACCTTTTCTGATTTTGTTTTACCCGGAAGCATTAGAAGTCACGGTTCTATACATACAGTCGTTACCTGAGGTAAAACTGACCTAAAGGTCAGGTCAAGTGGACCCATCTCCAATAGAGTTCAAGCTAGATGGCAATGGGAGGTAAGACGGCCACCCCTCTATGCACACAAGTATACTACATATATATATATATATATATATATATATATATATATATATATATATATAGTATACAATATGTAAGTATTATAATGATCACTATGACAGAATTCCTTACATCATAAATCGTCGGCGTCTGAGAAACCCTACCCGTACTGTCCGTTTATCATCACTAGCCTCCTCTCATGGGTCCAGCCACCGTGGGAAACTCCCATCTACCTTGATATAGCCGCAGTTCAGAACCGCTACAGACGCTGCAGGCTGCGAATCTCGCCTGGCCTGGAGCAGAACCTCAGATCGGAGTCGGAAAAGCCGGGAGAAAAGTCGGTATACTGTGACGTGAGCGGCCGGAAGATGAGGCAAATTAATCGCCATTGGGGTGATTGTGAGTAGAAATGTAAATCCTACCAACCAGCAGTACGATGGGACTGAGGGGTTCGGAATACAAAGAGGACCCCGGAATAGTATTCGTTTTGGCATGGTGTGTTTGACCTGACAAATATTGTCAAAGCTTTTTGGCATTCACATATGGCTGCTTTTAAGGTTTTGGCATCCGGGGAGAAAGCTGTAGTAGAGCTAACAAAGCTTTAGTCAATACAATAAGACGCCGTATGGGCCGCTTTCAGATAGGGAAGCCACTGAAGCGGACATAAGCTAGCACAGCCCTCTCACGGGTTAGGTACCTACATGTGTATCCTTCCCCGTACACAGGTCGCTCGTGTATTGTGATTTGAACCGGCCGCCAGCACGTGACGTGAATACCACATAGCTGACATATATCCGCCGTCCTCTCAGACCACTCTGCACACTGACCCGACCGACCAGAGAAATCGGAGAACCGCGCCACGTCACGTGATCCGCAGCACGTTCTGTTGGCGTGGTCACGTGGTTTACTCTGCACGCTTCACTGCCCACCGGCGCGGCGGCGGCGCGCCGAGTTGGACCGTTCAGCTGCCGGCCGACCGATGGCCCAGACTAACTCGACTGTGCCCTGCGCAGCTGGGAGAGCTCGTCAGGCTCCAGCAGCGGCACCTGCAACCAATGCAGCCGCACCGAGCATTTGAGAGATGTTGACGTTCCCCGTCGGGGTTAATCTTCTCTGAGTTTCTGGGATCTGATTGCGCGGTAGAGTAGTGGCGGGGTTGTTGATTATTTATTGTGACGTGGCTTGGTGCTATTCGTTGTTATCAAGTCATTCGTTGAGGATATATGGCTGTGGCATCACTGACTTACGACTCTCTGAAACGCTATACTATAGACGGCAAGCTAGCATTCAAACGACTTCATCCCTCATGTAGAAAAATAAGATATAAAAAAATAACCTCATGCTCATATTATGTATAAATATTAAAAGAAAATCAAAAATATATTTTCAGCCATGGGCCTTCTTCAGTGGATATCCACTGAAGAAAGCCCATGGCTGAAAATATATTTTGGATTTTCTTTTAATATTTATACATAATATGAGCATGAGGATAATTTTTTATATACTTATTTTACTAATAATGCTCAGAGTAACGTTTGATTTCATTAAAACTCATATAGAAAGTCTTAACATCACAAATAGGTATGACTGAATGTAACACACAGACGAAATTGTCTCCTATATAGCTTCCTATATATCAATACTGCTGAATCAACAGCATTTTTTTATAATTAAAATTTTATCTGGCAAAACCGATTCCTCTTTTCTGTTAGGCTGTTTTTCACTTCATATACCACGCCTTCCGACACGGAATAACAGCATGTTTAATGTGCCGTTCGCTCGCGTCTCCACTGTGAGATGGGGACCTGCGTTTGTTAGACCTTGTAACTTAGGAACGGCCTTTTATCCTAAAAAAATCCCTAGGTAGATTTTTTTCGTAGACGGTTTTGTCATTTGTAATCATCCTGTCATATCCTATGTCGCGAACATGTAGCTGTATGAGTGCGTGGTTCTTTTTATTTTATCTATGTGTTGTGTGGATATGTGGATGAGTGTGATTATTTATTCTGTATTTTATCACTTGACTTCGTCTATAAGTGGGCATAGTGCCTTTTGGCGATATGAATGAATAAATGAAATGAAATTAATTTGAAATCAATATTAGCATAACAACTAACTGCATGTCTGCTGACGAGCAGGCAGCCCCTAATGCTCCGGGTAAACCCACCATGACGTCACGAACTACGAACTGAGATTACTCGAGGCAGAGTGAACTCGAGCGAGAGAGGCTGTCGTGCATCAAGTCACGTCGCTTTTACCTCGAGAAAGTCCCGACCCAGTGAGGTCGATCGAATGAGAGATGGGCCGGGAAATTAGGCTGCACGTATTATCATTGTACTCAAACGAAAGTCGTGAGGAGAAGAAGACTGCACTCAGAAGGATTAACTATAAAACGAATCATTCTTGTCTTGAAATTATAGTGTGGTATGGGTAATGAACATTGGTGCTCTTTAGCTTCCAGAATGATGGGAAATAAGCACTGGCGGTTAGCGAGTTGTGAGTTGTCATCATTTAAGTTCCAGACGGAACAAATGCATCGTTCATGATATACATTTTTTAAATCGAGTTTGTTTGATAAACACTTGGTTGACTACAATCCAGTTCATTTACTTCTCATAGAAATAACATGTTTCCGTTTTGGAAGCATGCTACCCTACTCGTTGTTTGAGCATCCTTCTCACCAGTGTGATGTTTGAGGACACCTGAACCTCAACGTCTCCCCTCCTGTTGACGTTGGTCAAACCCTCCAGCAGTGCAGTTGAGTAGGAGCGGGTTGGAGCCAGTCTGCGACGAGAGATAATGGGACGAAGGTCAGCAGCAGCAGTCAGTGAGCAATATACAATATACATGGAGGAGCCATACAGCAGCAACAACCAATCACCACCCTACAGTCACACAGGGACACAATAACAACCAATCACCAGTCACCCTACAGTCACACAGGGACACAATAACAGACATACAGCAGCAACAACCAATCACCAGGACACAATAACAGACATACAGCAGCAACAACCAATCACCACCCTACCTACAGTCACACAGGGACACAATAACAGACAGGGATACAGCAGCAACAACCAATCACCACCCTACAGTCACACAGGGACACAATAACAGACATTGAATCATAAACCAAGTTATGGCATAAGGAATGATTGAAAACGGGGTGAAGGACAGAAACAGTGCTCATGCTAGTTTACACCAAAACTTGATTTAAGAAGTTTTCAATTATAGGTAGAGCTATAGTAGCCGTTTTAACGAAGGGTTATTTTGCGCGAAATGTTTTAAAACATTTTTAAATGTTTTAAAATGTTTTAGTAGTAGCCGCTTTTCACGATGGACTAATTGGCGCAAAAATGTTTTAACCCTCGCCCTACGGTCCCCATACAGCGAGGGTTAAAACATTTCTCGCAAATTAGCCCATCGTGAAGACGGCTACCACTGAAACATTTTAAAACATTGTAAAATGTCATCGTGAAAACGGCTAGTATTAATTATAACCCGCTATGATCAGAAGCCAACAAGTTGAAACATAATTAAATTTAATTTGCTTATTTTGTAGGTAGTTTAATTACAAAGCTGACTCTTTCTGGCTCCTTTTCTATATCTCTTTGCTCATGTCAGCCTAATTACTTCAAAGCTGCTTGAATGTCCTTAAAGTCAAGATGACTAGTGGACATTTAACACGTGCACTGCCGAGGGTTCGCGCCAACCACGATCTGGTTGATCCCCCCAAAAAAGTTCGTCACATGTCTGAGCAGTGAGCACTCACTGTCGCTCGAAATCACCATCCATGGCGTACGATGACCTATTGTCTCACTTTAAACTTTCTGTATCGACACGTAGGATCCATCATGATATCATGTTAATTCAAAACGCTTTTAAGGGTAAGATATCTTCGTCATTTTAGCTGCTGTCACTTTTCGTCAGTGTACCGTGTCGTACTACCAGGCAGCTGCCCCTCACATTGTTAAAATGTGCCGTACGCCAGGGTAAACACGGTCAAAGGGACTGTTCGCCAGACTGCCCAAGCAACTTAACCGCTTTATAGGAACATGTCGCAGTGCTGATCTCTTTGACGATACATACCATCAGCTCCGCACCAAAGTGAGACCTTACGTTCCATCGTTACAACTGATTTTGAACTGTTTGTACCGGAGGTTTCGTTCATGTCATGCTATATGTTTAGGGTGTATTTCGTATATGTTAACATGTGTTAGTCTTGTAGATCTAGGTAATTTTCCATTTTGACTTCGTCGATCAATGGGTTATTCCGTCGACAATGTGTGCAAATGAACAAACAAATAAACAATAAAAGCAATCTCGAAAAGCACGCAACGCAGGGAAAAAAGGAAAACGCGTTAGATATCTCGAGATAAGCTATATCTAAAGTACATTTTTTTTCTTTAGGGGGGGGGGGTTAGTTTAATATTCTGGTCATCAGAGGTCACTAAAGGTCAAATTTCGGCAATATATAAGTGTCCATGATAAAACCGTCTATATCTTGATAACTAAAAAAGGAAGCAATGTGCGTTAGTGAACGTTCGAAAGATAATTACATTTTATGTCACTAGCGCTTCATCAGAATTTACCTAAGGTCAATAGATAGGTCAGAAGGTTATTAAATTTGAAACATTCTAAAAAAAAAAAAAAAAATGTATTTAATAACTCTTGACAGAAGCAAGACAGAGTAAAACAGAGTTCAAAATTGTGTTTATTTCGTAGAGACGTATCGAATAGTATTTGATATGACCTAATGAGGTCTTGTCCGAAATTTGACCTGACCTGAGGTCAGGTCAAGGTAGGCCAATGTCCACTCTTACATCAATTGATTTGTCTCGACAATTAACATCCAATGATGAAAACCATATTGCTCTGCCTCAATTTGGTAAGAGTTATTGGTTTAAAAAATACGTGACCTGGGGTCATCTGGGTTGACCTCGCTGAGGTCAAAGAACATAAATATGGCATGGGTTTTTTATTTGGCACAAGAGTGGTGAGTCTTGTGAAAGCTGGTCAAATTTAGTCATCTCCTATGGATTTATACATGTTTTCATTTTCCCCATTTACTTATAATGGGGATCTCACGAAATCGACATGACCTTAGGTCACCGATGTAAAAAGATAAAACAGAGAAGAGATTGCAGGTACTTATCACCTAATGAGATCCTATGAGTTTCAAACCGTTTGACCAATCACTCTAGTGCTGTGACACGACCGCAAACTTTTTTGGAGGTGGGCTCATTTGACTTGACCTGGTGACCTGACCTGAGATGACCCGAAACAAATTGTGATGTATGTACCATGTGGAAAATTGATACCCAAACAGCCATGTTGAATTTGGCAGCGTTGCGCTCCGCCGTTTTCTCATTATAGATGAAAAACCGGAGCGGGTGGAAATCAACCACCAGGCAGTGCGCGTGTTAAGTACGAGTATAAATACGGCTTAAAGCTACCACTGCAATACATTACAGTTAAGAACAGAGGCCCACCGACTAACACTGGACTTACTGGCGCTTGCTACGCCGTCTTCCTCCGGTGACCTGCCGTCTTCCTCCGGTGACCTGCCGCTTTCCTCTGGCCGTCACTCGGCCGTCGACCTCGGTGACCTCGCTGTCCTCAGTCTTCAGCAGCCGCGCCACCGGCTCCAGCACAGAGGAGATTCCCGCCCCGGCCTCAGAGTTGACCCTGCCGCGCACGCTCTCATGTTCCCTGCAGCAGCGGTCAGAGGATGTGACTCACCATACTCTCGCAGGCTAGAAATATACAGCTGTACAAGCACTAAAGGTAACAAGAAATCGGGATGCAGCAACATCAGATGGATATAAAAGAAGGCATAAGCCGCTGAATGGTAACAAGTCGTTGCATGGTAATAGTTATGATTATTACGACTTAATTTCCCATCGCTCATTTTAATCAAGACATTTGTGGATTGCTCGAGAATTCGTTTAGACGTTGCACTAGTGCCGTGGTATTACGATACTTTCTAACATCCGTATTTAGTTCACACTGATATCTGACATGCACATCCCTAACTGAGATCAGTTTGTCAGCTCTTAGCTTTCGCTCCTGTTATTTTGATATCTGGGTTTCAGCTGACAACTCGCGACGTGGCAGGACACCCCTCCCTCCTTCCCTCGACATACGTTATAGTGCCGCGGCTGTTCAGCCGGAAGTACACCGGGTCGCGGCTGTCTAAGCGCATCTCGGACACCATGTTGGTGATGATGCCGTCAGCGAACGGGTTGAAGCGCGGGTCCGGGATGTACAGACCCTGGTAGATGATGCTCGGTCCTGCAACACGGGGAACAGTGACCAGCGTGTCCAAAGGCCGGTCAGCGACACTACCATCCCCATATTAACAAAAATCAACAACTTGACCTCCCTTGAGCTCTGAAACAAGATGTCCAGCCACACTATGAGTGCCGTTTTTGTTGAGCTACGACAGGTGGTAGCTCACATAACCTGAGCATCTATAACGGCAGGCGGTTCCATTTCCGCCAGCCAGCCTTGCCATAGATAGCAGCTCAGTAGCATTCAGGCAGGGCTGCTCACCATTGTCACCCGGGTAGAGGTTTTGGTTCCTTTGCCGCCGCCGTGTACCGAAGAACTGTCTCTTGTCTCGGTGTAGCACCTCCACGCTGCCTCGTTCCGACACCTCTCCATTACCTCTCTGTAGCGCCTCCTCCAGAGCCTCGAGCTGCGCTTTACTGACGTTAGCTTCCGCAGCTGATATCAGCAGCAGCACCAGCAGCACCAGCAGCATCGGCAGCAGAGTCCTCACTCTCGGCACCAGACGCATGACGATGCTCATCCTGCAATCAGATATGGCAACGTCAGAATCAATGATGGTTATACTCATGATAACACAAGTAACGTACCTATGTAGTATGTGCTATACCTACGAACATACCCAGTATCCACTATACCTAGCTAATCTCATATTTGGGCTGATAACCGGGCGGCATGTGACCTTAGTTGTCGGCCCGACCTTAAACCCCAATCATCATCATCTGGGCTGATAACCATGCCAAATGCAGTTATGAGTCCAAATACATGCTGACACCTGTAGCCCAGTCAGGGGGCAAAGGGGGTCATTGCTTCCCCCTTACGGGTCGCAGGGAAACCACCAAGAATGGCCCAGATACTATTTGCATTAGGTAAATGGGTTTCAAAAAGCCACACAGAAGCCCTCAAACCAAGCGATGGGTCAGTGGTGCATGTCAAAGGCCCTCAGAGACAATGAAGGGTTTTCGAAGCTAGCCCTAGGGGTCTCTTAAGCATTTCATTGTCCAGGGGCCATTTAGCCCACTTTTTGGCTCAAACACCTGTTCAGGAACCTCTCAATCATGTCACTTAGTGGGCACATTGAGCCCACTAAGGAACCCCAAAACCTATCCAGGGAACTCTCGAGCATGTTCAGGAGCCCATTGCGTCTGTTCAGGTGCCTCTCGTATCTTCCAAGGCGCCCATTAGTCTGTTGAAAAGAAGATGAAAAAAGTTATAAAAGAGACCCTTGCTTATAATGTGACCGAAATCCGTAGAGTTGTTCATATTCAGGGGTATATTCTAAGGGAAGCACTATGACTGGCTTGCCCCCACTCCACCCCCTTCTGAAGGTTTGGTTGCGCTACTGGCTGGTATATGTCAACAACTAGCACCTGAACATCTGGATCGCATGACGTGCGATGCAATCTGAATCGCATCACATCTTGCTTGTACATACAACACCACATTACCACAGTCAGCGAGCCAGCACGCTCTACCGGACACCCAACAGAAGACTGCGACACCTGGCTGAGCGGCTATCCCTGGCGACTGCAGACTCATCACAGGCCGGTAACACCACCTCACCCCGCCCCGCCCCGCCGGCCGAGCGACGGAGCACCTGTCTGAGCGGCTATCCCTGGCGAGTGCGGCTCATCACAGGCCGGTAACACCACCTCACCCCGCCCCGCCCCGCCGGCCGAGCGACGGAGCACCTGGCTGAGCGGCTATCCCTGGCGACTGCGGATCATCACAGGCTCGGTAACCACCACGTCACCCCGCCGCGGCGAGCGACGGAGCACCTGGCGAGCGCTATCCTGGCGACTGCGGCTCATCACAGGCGGTAACACAACTCCGCCCCGCCCGGTCCGGCGAGCGAGGAGCACCTGTCTGAGCGGCTATCCCTGGGCGACTGTTACTCATCACAGGCCGGAACACACTCACCTCGCCGCGCCCGCCGGCGGCGCGGAGCCCTGTCTGGCGCTATCTGCGACTGCGGTCATCACAGGCGGTATACCACCTCACCCCGCCACGTCGGCCGGAGCGACGGAGCACTGGCCTGAGCGCTATCCTGGGCGACTGCGGCTCATCACAGGCCGGTACCCACCTCACCCGCCCGCCGGCCGAGCGGACGGAAGCACCTGCTGCAGTCGGCTATCCTGGCGAGTGCGGCTCATCACAGACCGGTAAAACACCTCACACCGCGCCGGCCGAGCGAACGGAGCACTGGTCTGAGCGCTATTCCTGGGACTGTGAACTATCACAGCCGTATCACCACCCACCCGCCCGCCCGCCGGCCGAGCGAGGACACCTGTCTGACGGCTATCCGCGACTGTGACTCATCAGCAGCCGTAAACCACTCACCTTACCCGCCCCGCGCGAGCGACGGAGGACTCTTGTCTGAGCGGCTATCCTGGCACTGGTGGAACTATCACAGCCGTAAACCACCTCACCTCGCCCCGCCCCGCCGCCGAGCGACGGACCCCTGTTCTGAGCGCTATCCCTGGCGGCTGCGGCTCATCACAGGCCGTAACATACCTTCACCCTACCCCCACCCCCGCCGGCCGGCAGACGGAGCAACTGTCTGCAGCGGATATCCCTGGCGACTGCGGTCATCACAGGGCCGTAAACACACCTAACCCGCCCGCCTCGGCGAGCGACGGAGCACCTGGCTGAGCGGCTATCCCTGGCGACTGTGACTCATCACAGGCCGGTAACACCACCTCACCCCGCCCCTCCGGCCGAGCGACGGAGCACCTGTCTGAGCGGCTATCCCTGGCGACTGCAGCTCATCACAGGCCGGTAACACCACCTCACCCCGCCCCACCCCGCCGGCCGAGCGACGGAGCACCTGGAGTAACGGGTTACCGCTCTCCTCAACATCACCCGTAGCAAAGGTCAGAGTTACATTCGTCACGCATGGATAACCATGACACCACTGCATACCTACCTCTGCTATCGGCCAATTTGCATGCGCATCAAGTTAATCTGCATCAGTAATTCGCTTAGCAGACCGGAGTCTGCGTGGTACTATTTAAGGGTGGTCTGTCTGTCTGGTTACGTTCTGTCACTCTAACGTTGTAATACTTACACCATTTCATAGCCAAGTTGGTTTTATGCATTGTCAACTCTCATACACATGCAAATCGCATGGAGCTGTGATAGTAGTGACTACTTTGCTAATCAAGATACAATTATGGGTAACTAGCAATTTATAGCGTTATTTATACCTCCTTTATGTGGTGCATTTTTTCAATAACCTATTTGCTATTAGTTCTATATTTCCTACAGTTCTCAAAAGTGCAAAACTGCACATTTTAAAGACAAATATTTAGATGTTTAATGTGGCGCCCTCCTCAGTGAGTGGTAACTAGCAAGAAATAGTGCTTTGTTCATGCTGTGTTATCCGCGCCGGCCGGGGGGGGTGTTAGACACCCCCTCAGGTTTTCCTGGATATCGGGAAAAGGCGGCGCGTAGCGCCGCAAATTTTTTCAGTACCTGTTTATCATCTTTGTCCAGCTTTCAAAAGTTTTGACAAATATGTCATTCAGGTCAGGTCACCAGGCTCAGGTCAAGTGACACTCCACCCCACCAAAAAAGTTTGTGGTTTCCACAAAGTCACAGTTTTAGCGATTGGTTCGACTTACAGGATTTCATAATACATGACTATCTAACCGTTTGTATTCTCGATTTTCGATATCGGTGACACTAAGTAGGTCAATTTCCTGACCTCCCATTATAAGCTAAATGGGAAAATAAACAGATGGCTTCTTATTCTGAAAGTATGCATTGAATCAGGCTGATTTTTTCAGATCAGTTTTTAAGCTCATTCGAATGACCTAGGTCGATTTGTTTCTAAAAGATCTCTACAAGGTCATCTGAGGTCATCTGAGGTCATACAGCATGATTTGCTAATGAACTTGATATAATAAGATAGAAAGCGGATTACCACTGTATTTGTATCGCTTCCGCGGCGCCCCATAGTGCAACATGACGCTATCTGGTCACAACAATGACTTGACTGAGGTCAAATTTTGAAGTTGACCTTACGAGTATCATGTAATATGTTCAAAGCGTCTTGACGAAGGAACTACGATAGTGTTGAATTGATTATGTGTCATTTTTAGATATAAAAGCTATTCAGGAAAACATATTTTACCAAAAACTACATTTTGACACTTTGATACTTCTGGATCCCAAACTATTGACCTGAGATGAAATTTGAGTCCATACATGCGATTGCAATTAAATAGCTATCTAAATGCTCTTTACATGATTACTCCTAGCAATCATAGTTTTCCGAATATTTGGGGATATCTGGAGATATGTTATTGGAAAACTTTGAGAAAATTTGACTTTGATGACCTCTGGTGACTCTAATATTGAACCTGAGCAAAATTTTTAAACGCAATGTTTTTCAATCCTTTTGACGAGCCTCGAACGGGTATTTTTTAGGTTTGATGTCTAGGTCCCATAGGAGCGAGTTTAGAAGGGGGGTGTAAAACCACCCCCGGCCGAGGAAGGGTGGCGCCGAGACGCCCGGGCGCGGGTTATGTTTGCATGGATTGAGACCTTTATGCTGCGTCTGTGTGCAATGATATTATTAAACTCGTAGTCCGTTATAATATAACTATGAGAGCATGTAGACCGAGGCCAACTAGGCAATATGTCATATCCCAATCTAACGGAGATATGTCTCTATTAGAGAAGGCGACGGGAGATGGTCATCTCACTATATCTCTCTCCGCTTCTTTCCTGCCCCTCCTGTCAAACTCTCTCTCCGACTCTCGCTCGCACAGAACCGCTCTATTCTCTCTTGATTGCCTCTATGTTCAGGAAGTGTTGCAGCAGCAGTCAGTGGGCGGATGCAATGTCACCTGGGCCTCTCACTCGCTGCAGCCGCTCGCTCCGCTCTGTCGCCTGGCCGGGCCGACTCGTGACCTGGTGACACGGTGGTCCACCGCCATCGCCACCAGCCGCATGCTCCGCCGCTGTTGGTGCATTGCCGCTGCCTCTCCGCTGCCATCACACTGCTTATCACGCTGCCAATCAGCGTGGCAATCGGCCGCTGCATCACCGCTGCCATCACCGCTGCATTCCGCTCCATCGCCCTGCATCAACGTGCCATCGCCGCTGCCATCACCGCTGCCATGCACCGCTGCCATCACCGTGCATCACCGCTGCATCTCCGCTGCCACACCGTGCATCACGCTTGCCAATCGGCTGCCATCGCGGCTAGCCAATCGCCGCTGCCATCACGTCCAACACCGTGCCATCATCGGCTGCCACACCGCTGCATCACCCGCTGCCACAACCCTGCCATCTCCGTGCCATGGCCGCTGCATCACGCTGCATCAACGCTGCTATCACGCTGCCATCAGCAATGCCATCACCGCTGCCATCTCCGCTGCCATCACCGCTGCCATCGCCGCTGCCATCACCGCTGCCATCGCGACCACCGGCGTCGCTACTCCGTCAGCACCGAGGCCGCCTGCACTGCCGCTACTCTCACTCAGTCACATTCGACACCGACGTTGAGGGACGCACGATCACCAGCCACACCAGCCACGCGCGCGCTTGTGTGTGTGTGTGTGTGTGTGTGTGTGTGTGTGTGTGTGTGTGTGTGTGTGTGTGTGTGTGTCCGAGACGACACGGTCGGCCGCGTAAGTGTGTCCTTCCGCGTGCGTGCGGGAACTCTGGCTCGTTTAAGGGAAGATTCGCCGCAATACAGGACGTTTACGCCGTGCCCATTACACGCCGGTGCCGCTGACGAACTGCAGGCCGTGACGTCACGTCACGTGACGAGGCCGTGACGGGGACTCGGACAGGTGTGACACGGTTCTTCTGCCGCGGCAGAGATAACTGGGACAACGGTCAGGCTACGGGCAGTACCTCGTTCTCATATGAGTGGTAACAGCGATAGTTATGCTTGCAGAGGAATCTCCGGTTGACATGTTGTGTCAACTGTTAGAGCAAATTTTCCTCAAAGGTGCCTTCGTTGTCACGTCTGCAGGCCATGACAAAGCAGATACAGTGAAATCGATACACACACATTGGTAATTGCTCTAAATCTGATAGTCTATATATGGCGAGCCCAATCTGGAACGGATTGTTTCTGCTGTGCTGTACAGGTGGTCGAGATTCTGTCGTGCTGTGGTACTTACAATATCTGACAGAAGTACATTGGTCACCAGTGCTGATATTTTCCATCGCTCATTCCACCGGAGGCGCAACCAAGGATGGCACATGGCGCCGCCGTGCCCCCCCCCCCCCTTACGAAATGAGGCGTCTGAGGCCCTCTGAGGCGTTCCCGTGGGCTCCTGTTTCGTTGTATTTTTTCGCTTAACTTTTTTTAATTGAAGTTTGCTATCTTACATTGTATATTATCATTCGAAGGACCTAGAGGCGCAAGAAGGGGGGACACATGGCCCCTTCTGACTCTCCCAGGGGCAGTTTCGGTCTAGTAAGGGCCACTCTTACTTGCGCAGGTATTTTTGAACGTCCATGGGTCCCCCTGGTCTCTTCCAGAGAGGGACCTGGTAGCCCTAAAGGGCCTTTGAAGTGCTCTAAACTCTCTAAAGACAACGTTAACTCCAGACTCTTGGAGAGCCCATGGTCATGTCGGCCCTTCTCGGCGCCGCGCCCGCCGAAAAGGGCCCCTGACCTCCAGGGGGTATCCGACCCCGCCCTCCCCTTGGCTACGTTCTTGGCCCGTGCCTCTAACAAAATGCGGTGCCCCTATGAGGGTGCCCCTATGAGGTGGATCGGTGTGGCCCATGTCAGCATGTATTTGTTTAATGCAAAATAACAAAAGAAATCGGCTGTGTTTTTTATCACAAATAAAAAGCGAAAGTTATCGTTTTTCCACCGCGAAAATATAAAGAGCAAACTTAGCGCAAAATGTGTAACGCGGGTCGAAGCTTTAAGAATACAAAATCAATGTATAAAATAAGACAAGAAGTGTGCCAGAGGCACGCACAAGGGTCACAGTGGCCCTTACCACCCATAACAGACCCAGACCCACACCCAGACACAGACCCCAGACCACCCACCAGACACAGACCCAGAGGCACGCACAAGGGTCACAGTGGCCCTTACCAACCATAACAGACCCAGACCCACAACCCAGACACAGACCCACCACCAGACACAGACCCAGGGCACGCACAAGGTCATGTGGCCCTTTACCACCATAACAGACCCAGACCACACCCAGACACAACCCACACCAGACACAGACCCAGAGGGCACGCACAAAGGTCATAGTGGGCCCTTACCACCATAACAGACACAGACCCACCACCAGACACAGACCCACCCCAGACACAGACCCAGAGCACGCACAAGGGTCATAGTGGCCCTACACCCCAAACAATGACACGTGGGGTCTCCCTAAAGCTCTCTAAGGTGGAGTCCTGTCCCGTCCATATACCAACTACTGAACTCTCAGAACGGGAAGTGTTCTCATGTGAAAATCCCTTTGATGAGTTATCTGAAAATTGCATTCTGTCGTACGGCGAGGAGAACAGTCAGTTAAAATTGTACGAATACAATATTTCTGTGAAAATGCGAGCTTGAATGTGAGCGACATCTTGGCGACATTTTAAAACATTTGCTAGGGGTTGTCATTTTTTTCTTAGGTGCAGCCGTTTCAAAACTAGTGATCCTAGATTATCGTTTGACCTTCAAAAAGCCCCAAAAATATGCAGCCAACATGAAGCTCAGGAACGGCTAGGACGATTTTCCTTCGAAATGCACCATTCGATTAGGTGCATGCTGTACCATCCTGAGTCATCAGCCATTTAAGGACTGGTGAATTTGAATCATCGTTAACACTTTACAGAAAGAAAGAAAAACTAATTTTGGTATTATAGTTATCATGAAAGTCAGGAATGTCTGCGCCTCCTTTCAAAACACACAAATTGAACGGCGGGAAAGGATTTGACCTGCCCTTGCAAAAGTTGTGAACATAGATAATTGTTTTAACCTTCAAAAGGAAAAAATGATTTCTGGTGTTGCAGCCACCCTGAATTCTGAAACTCAGCAACGGTTGTGTCTATTTTTTTACAAATGACACCATTTGATTCGGTGTTGGCGGTTTCATCAGCTGTCTCAAACTGGTGATGCTGGATCACCGGTTTGACCTTAAAGGAAATAGTTCACCTTGGATTGCTTTTTTCAAACACGATTTGATTATATTTTGAAATACAGCTTCTTTTCATATTGTCAAAAATAGCCATACATCGCGCCGATTCAGGACAGAAGGACGTGCATTATTCATTTTATCAAAATTATATGCGTACTCTGCAACTTCAAACGAAAGAATCGAATGGCTCATCCAATCAGATTCGAAAAGTAGTCGCGTAAGATTACTGTATAGCCTCCCGAAGGCCCACATTCTTGACATTCGTGTTTATGGCCCACATTCCTTCGACAAAAAGTCAATGATACTCGGCTGGAGAGCCTTTTTTCAGTCCCAGAAACTTACATTTAGGGCTTTTAACACGGGCCTTACAAACTGCTTATCTCAGTTAAAAACTAATGTTAAAGGTGCTATATTCCCTTTAAAAACCCATGTTGAAGGTGAACTATTTCCTTTGACACAAAATTGAATTACAGACATCCTGAAACTCAGAAACGGCTGGCACGCTTTTCTTTCAAAACGCACCATTCTATTTGGGCTGAACGGTTCCATCAGCTGTTTTAAGACTGCAGTTACCCTTCGTTATCCTTAAAACATTAAAAATAAAATGTATTGCAGCCAGCCTGAAGCTCTGGAACGGCTGAGCTGATTCGCATTTAAAGATACCATTCGATTCAGGGTATGTGATTTTATCGAGCGTCTAAAAAATGGTGACGACTCTAGGTCATTGATATGACCTTCAAACACTGAGAATAATCTGAATATTCTTCCCTGAGCTTTTTAGCATGGAATATTTATGTTTGGATATTGCAACGTGATGTTTGTATACCTATCCGTAAGTATTCCCCGTGGCTAGGTCTTCCGTTTCCGCGCAATATGAGATGATCAATGTTTACCACTGCTTTCGTAAGGCATGGCACAATCGCTGCCTCCAACGCTGACATTTCGTATATAGGAACATCACCATACTGTCGTTCTTTCCACTGCGCTGCCGACTATCTCTCAACATTGCATATAATAGCCGTTTTCACGATGGCTTATTTTGCTTGAAATGTTTTAAAACATTGTAAAATGTTTAAAAATATTTCAGTAGTAGCCGTCTTCACGATGGACATATTTGCGATAAATGTTTTAACCCTCGCTCTAAGGTGCCGTAGGGCGAGGGTTAAAACATTTTTTTCGCAAGTTAGTCCATCGTGAAAGCGGCTACAACTCAAACATTTCAAAACATTTTTAAAATGTTTTAAAACATTTCGCGCAAAATAAGTCATCGTGAAAACGACTAATATGTGCATTGAATATTGGGTTCGCAATGATGGGCCCCCTCGTGGTCCGACGGGGCCCCCAATAAATGTCGTGCCCCTTGCAAAAATCCTGGTTGCGCTCCTGCATTCCACATGATGGCAAACTGTTGTGTAAGTGCCCAAACTCTTGTCTCCTAACCCACGCCCTCCTTAACGTCTTTATAGCCACCAAATAACCGCAACAGCTGCGGCAACCTCCACTCATAAGTAAGCCACAAGCTGTCGCCGTCGGCGTCGTAACGTCGTTTTTGGCTTTCTTATTGTGTTGGAGTGTGTGCAAATCTGAAAAAGGCCAATCACGTACCCCGGGTATTTACGTAAAAATAATACTAGTTTGTCTGACTCTTAGAAGTGATACGAAAAAAACATTCATCTGCTGTGATAAATAACTGGCTATGGGGAACCAGCTTTTCTAGAAATAATATATTCCAGAGGAGCATGTGTTAAATGCGTTTTAATGTAGCATTTTAATTTAATGAATTACTGAGTTATTAATTACGTTTAGACTGACTCCATAACTACTTTACCTCTTGACAATAAATGTGCATCCCGAGGCTTCTCGCTTTGTATATACCATTTTTCATTACGCATGACTGTAGTTGAATAGATGAGCGCCTGACAAATATAAATGTTTGAGATGTTGGCATGAGGACACTATATAGATTATTCTATAGGTGGCAGTGGATTGATACAGGCATATGACGAAGGTAATGATTGCTCGTCAAGGTAGTGAGACTGGAAGTGTATAGTAAGTCGTACGATGCGAGAACCTGATGTCCAGTGTCTGCACCAACTACGAGCCGAGAGGCCTGTAGTAGAGGGGCTTTGTCTGACGATATCAGTGACCAGTACGGGTGCAGTGGAGAGAGGAGAGCCGAGAGAGAGAGGGCCGGTAGGCGACCTAGATCGTAAGATGTTTAATCCTACGAGCAGCGCAGAATATCGATGCTCGATTGAGGTTACGACAGTATATATGTGCCCGTGAGAGAGAGGGACTGCCAGTCGAGGTTGTTAAAATGATTTGGCAGAGAATGGAAGTATATATTTCTGTTTACCTATCTATAAGAGAGGTAGAACGAAGACGATGAGAGTTAGGTTAGTTTATCCACGCGAGGACTCGCAATCAGCTGTGAGATGGAGGTTCGCTCTAGAGATGCATGAGTGAAGAAAGGCTGAGAGTGACATAATCAGAGAGAGAGCCGCACGGTCGAGATGATTCTGCACTGTTGAATAGGACATTTAACATGTAAACCCAAAAGAGAGGTATGAGAATACATATTTCAGCCGCGAGTCCATTCAATATTGTATCATGCGACTGTTCACAACTACCACAAATATTATATGATCCAATAATAAAACTGTTACAGGATCATGTGAAGTCCATTATCACTTCCGGTGTTTTTCCCGTTGGCTTAAGCATTACGATTCATAAACACATGCATTTATTGGTAAAATCTGTGTAACACGTGCTGAATAGGAAACGGTCTCTCAGTTGCATGATAAAAAGCATTATGTCAGCAATTTCTCATGTTTGCCGTTTTCAGTTATAAATGGTTTCGACCCTGGTCTCAGTCTAGAACGTTATCTCGGTTAGAAACTAAGTAAACGTGGTATTTCTAAATTGGCCAACTCAGTCCGTCTCTATTTAACATGTTTTAAAATCGGATCATGACATAGTTAAGCAAGTTTGAGAAGAAAACAAGAAACAGAGTTTGTGGATCCCCGTGGTTTATTTATGCCAAGACTCTTTCAGCGGCACATCTCCCTGCCTATGTCACCTGGCTCCCTGCCTATGTCCCCTGTCTCCCTGTCTATGTCACCAATCTCCCTGCCTATGTCACCTGTCTCCCAGCCTATGTCACCTGTCTCCCTGCCTATGTCACCTGTCTCCCTGCCTATGTCACCTGTCTCCCTGCCTATGCTCAACCTGTCTCACCTGCCTATGTCCCACATGTAGCCTGCCTGTTGTCATCGTCCTCCTGCCTATGTCACGCTGCGTCCCTCTGCCTAGTGCACCTGTCTCCCGTTGTGTCACCTGCTCCCTAGCGTATTTATGAGGTATATCACCTGATGTCTCCTGCCTATGTCTACCTGACTCCCTGTCTATGTCCAGCCTGATGCTCTGCGCTGTGTCACATGTACGCACTGGCTTACGCTAGTCACCTGTCTCCTCTGTCTGTGTCACCTGTCTCCCTGTCTGTGACCTGTCTCCCGCCTATGCCACTGTCCTCCCTACATGTGTCACCTGGTCTTCCCCCTGCCTGTGTCACCTGTCCCCTGTCTATGTCACCTGTCTCCCCTGTCTATGTCACCTGTCTCCTGCCTAATGTCCACCTTCACCTGCCATGTCACCTAATCTCCCGCTTTGTCCCTGTTCTCCTGCCTATGCCACTGTCTCCTGCCCTGGTCCACTGTCTCCCGTCTATGTATCCTTCTCCCTGCCTATGTCACCTGTCTCCCTGCCTTATGTCAACTGTCTCCCTGCATATGTCACCTGTCACCCTTGCCTATGTACCTGTCTCCCTGCCCTATGTCCCTGTCTCCCGCCTATGTCACCTGTCTCCCTGTCTATTCACCTGTTCCATGCCTATGTCCACCTGTCTCCATGCCTATGTCACCGTATCCCTGTCTGTGTCACTGTCTCCCGTCTGTGTCACCTGTCCTCCCTTCTGTGTCACCTGTCCCTCCCTACTATGTCACCTGTCTCCCTGCCCTATTCACCTGTCTCCTGCCTGTGTCACCTGTCTCACCGCTAGTACCTTCTCCCTGCCTATGTCAGCCCTGTCTCCCTACCTAGTCACCTGTCTCCCTGCTGTTGTCACCTTGTCCTCCCTGCCTGTGTCCCTGTCTCCCTGCCTGTGTCACCTGTCTCCCATCCTCATTCACCTGTCCTCCCTGCCTGTGGTCACCTGTCCTCCCTGCCTGTGTCACCTGTCTCCCCTGCCTATGTCACCTGTCTTCCTGCCTGTTGTCACCTTCTCCCAGTCCTATGTCACCTGTTCTCTCCGCCTGTGGTCACCTGTCTCCCTGCCTGTGTCCCCTGTCCTCCCTGCTATGTCCTGTCTCCTGCCTTGTCACCTTCTCCCTGCCTGTGTCACCTGTCTCCCTGCCTGTTGTCACCTTCTCCCAGCCTATGTCACCTGTCTTCCTGCCTGTGTCACCTGTCTCCCTGTTATGTCACCATGTCTCCCTGCTATGTCACTTCTCCATGCCTATGTCACCTGTATCCCTGTCTGTGTCACCTGTCTCCCTGTCTGTGTCACCTGTCTCCCTGCTGTGTACCTGTCTCCAGCCTATGTCACCTGTCTCCCTGCCTGTGGCACCTTTCCTCCTGTTGGTCACCTGTCTGCCTGCCTGTGTCACCTTGGTCTCCCTGCCGTTACCTGTCTCCTACATGTGTCACCTGTCTCCCCCTGCCTGTGTCCCCTGTCTCCCTGTCTGTGTCACCTGTCTCCCAGCCTATGTCACCTTGTCTCCCTGCCTGTTCACCTGTCCTCCCTCCTGCATGTGTCGACTGTCTCCCAGCCTATGTCACCTGTTCCCTGCCTGTTGTCACCGTCTCCCTGCTGTGCACTCTGTCCTCCTGCCTGTGTCACTGTCTCCCTAACCTATGTCAACCTGTCTCCTGCCTGTGTCACTGTCTCCCTGCCTGTGTCACCCTGTCTCCCTGCCTGTGTCACCTGTCTTCCTGCTGTGTCCACCTGTCTCCCAGCTAATTCACTTGTTGCCCTGCCTTGTGTCACCTGTCTCCCTGCATGTGTCACCTGTCTCCCAGCCTATGTCACCTGTCTCCCTGCCTGTGTCACCTGTCTCCCTACATGTGTCACCACCTCACCTGTCTTCCTGCCACACCGTGCACCAGACTATCCCTGGTGGCCGCGGGATTCCTGGAACTGACAGCACTGGATCCTCAGCCGAAGTAGGCGGGCACTGCGCGGGACTGGATCCTGAGCGGGCACCGCGCACCTTCACCAGAGCAGCTCTGTCCGCCGACTGACGGCTCGAGTACTACTGATGGCGACCAGTCGGCTGAAGCGAGACGGAGACGGAGACGGAGACGGAGACGGAGACGGAGACGGAGACGGAGACGGAAGGTAGACCCGTGGTGGCGCTGGGCTGGTGAGTTCGTACAGTCAGTCGGCGTCCGGGGGGGGGGGGGGGGGCGGGCGGCGCAACAGATCAGACCCTAGAGACCAGACCGGCACGGCACTCGACGGACCATACAGACCAGACGGGCGAGAAAACGCAGACCAGACGCAGACCAGACGCAGACCAGACAGACCAGACGCAGACAACGCAGACCGGGTACTCTTGGAGAATAGTTTTTCTGGGTGCCTAAACCCCAAGCCCAGACCCAGCCGAAGCCCATGAGCAACCAAGCACCAGTACCCAGACCAGACCCATTCACATTCATAATATTGAGGCCCCATTGCCCGTCCGGCTCATCCATTATTAAGTCAGATAATTAATTTTCACAAAATTGCCACATTATCCTGCGTATTTACTTGCATGCTACCCTCGCTAGCATGACTTACGCTTATTTATTTAAATAACATTCATCTATGAAAATTAATATTATAATACTATATAATATATATATATATATATATTTAATAAATTATATACTATTATTATATATTTAAATAAATTAATATATATATATATATTTAAAAAATTAATATATATATATATATATATATTATAATATATATATATATATATATTATATATATATAGTAATATATATGGGTACTAGTATTGCTTCACTGTCAATGGGGGCGACCCTAGGTTGGTGATATTCCTCTTATCAAAAACAGAACGTTCACATGGATGCGACACGTTAGTCACACTTAACGTTCCACTGCTCGGCAACGGCTAAAACTGCGGTGACGATTTTTCACACCTAATCAAACGTGTGCACCCACTGTCTGTGGTAAAGTTTGGACCACGTGCGACCTGTGTTGCGCTCGTGAGGGGCGCATCTTTGCGTTTTCCGGGCTGTGGCCGCTGTCGTCAGAAAATGCGCATGCAGACGACTCTAAAAACTGACTTGATTTGTATCCAAAGTTGATGAACATTCGACGCGCAACAGTTTTAATCTCGGTTTGAGTGCAAAGTTTAAGGCTCTAGTTTGTTGGAAAATTGTGTCCTATATTTTTGGCTTCGTGAAAAACATACCCTCTTTTTATTAAGTTAGTCATGCATGTTTTATGTACTTTAAAGTCAAGTGCATTTCAATTTACGGGAAGATTTCAACACGCGAAAACGGAATGGATATGCAATATGTCAAGGCAAAAGGTATCTCTCTTGAACCGACTGAAAAGAAGGAAATTAAATCGATAGTCACCTCAACCTGCAAGCGAAACAATACAAGTACGTATTGAGTTCCGCTTTGCCTGCCAAGGCACAATATAACCATCCAACTTTTTGCCTAACTCTATTAGTTATATTGCCAATAGAAGTGCTCTCGCTGCAAAACTAGAGGAAGAGTGCATAAGTAGGGGTAGGGGTAGGGTAGGGGTAGAGTTAGGGTAGAGTTAGGGGTAGGGGTAGAGGTATGGTTAGGGGTAGGGATAGGGATAACGTTAGTGGTAGGGGTAAAGGTAGGGATATAGGTAAGGCTCAGGGTAGGGGTAGGGGTAGATGTAAGGATAGAGACAGAGGTAGGGGTAGATCTAGGGTAGAGGTAGAGGTAGCTGGGGCGGATCCAGAGGGGGCTGCAGAGGGGCGCGGCCTCCCCCAGGCGCCTGGGTCGCGGGGCCGGGCCGTGTTTTGGCCTCCCCAAACCTCCCCGCCTTGGGGCGGCCAAAGCACGGCTCGACCACGCGACCCGGGCGCCTTGGGAGGTCGCGCCCCTCTGCAGCCCCCCCCCTCTGATCCGCCAGTGAGAGGTAGAGAGAAAGGGGAAAGGATACGGGAACAAGACACGGGAACAGGACAAAGGAACGGGACACAGGGACGGAACACGGGAATGGGGATACGGGGAACAATATGGGATTGCGCTTCGCGCAATGCGGGTCATCAAGTGTTTAATTAATGTAAATACAAATAGATCATTACGAGCGAGCGCGAAGCGCTCGCTCGTCTGTACGTGGTATATGGGAAAAATCTGATTATGAGCGACCCAACCCGACCCGTGGCGACGCTTTTGAGAAGCTCATATCTTTGGAACCGCACGTCCGATTGACCAGGCGGACTCTTTGCCTGAGTAGCCCCATCCAATCTAACATGTTTACCCAGGTACGACTCATGTGATGACTACCCACTGCCGTGGCGCCGTGCTGCGTAGGGGTGTTGATATGAAGTTTTGTCGCAAAAACTCCGCAAACGGCTAGGCCGATTGTGCTCGAATTTGTGTGTAGTTTGAGAGAACCACACCACTCAATGTTGCACAGCGTCCAAACTCTGGTTGCATTGCACGTTACTGTTGCACGTAGCACCCCTGTTCCGGTCCACGAAATTACCTACAAAACATCGTTTGCAATACCGGACCATATCTCGGCAACTAAAGTCGCAAAGACACAGGTCAAACACAGAATGTGTAGAAGAAACGATCCGCCCGGCGTTATGCACTATGTGTCGATCAGCGGCGCGTGGTGGCCGTTGCAAAATTACTGGCTATACAAGCGAAAATAATGGTTGCATGACGCTTTCGCGATTTAAATCAGTGCTTGGCAGGCTATGGAAAGGGAAGCGATGAAACAAACACCAATGTGTAGACCAATGTACCGTTTCTAAAATGCATGTAAAAATGTAGGTTTTAATGCAGTATTTTGCTGTTAAAATCCGACTGTAATATTAACATTGCCAATTTTATTATATTTCCTTCAATTCACCGTCGTAGCTTCAAAACCAAAGGGAGCTAAACGATTAAAATGATGCAGCTGTAAAGCGTAATCAAATCCATATAATACCCACCAAAAATGAATTTTTGCCTACAAACATGAAGCTTATAATTACAGATTTAAAATAACGCTGCAAAACTTATTTAGTTCAAAGTATCGATTTAGTTCGATCATAGATAACAGTAGTACTGGATTGAACACGAATACCGCCGGAAAATTAGGAGGCTGAAAAATCCTGGAAGGCAATCATGTATGATCAGGTAGGGTCTCCACGCTTTTGAGAGTCTTATATCTTGGCAACCGAACGTCAGATTGACAAGCGGTCTTTGGTGTTGGGTAGTCCCATCCCCCTACTCTGTATGATAACATGAGTGCTGACTGCCGACTCACATGAGTGACTACCACGGCACGTGGCGCGTGCCGGTTGATTGGTGTCACGACAGGTTCTCTTCCTTCAACTTCGGAACGGCTGGTCCGATTGACTTCAAACTTGATGTAAGGTTAGGGACTTATGAGCTGTGGTCTTCCCACACGTTAAGGATGGGTTGCCTTTGCACGTGCGCACGTGCACACCCCTATTATATATCTCAATAATGGTTGGATCGATCTGTATTCAAATTTGATGTGTGGTTAGGGGCTAAATAGTTGCGTGCTTTAAGCAAATCAGGGGTGGATTGTGGTTTGTGGGTTGCAATATTATGAGCTTGTTGCGAGGCTGGAAAAATGAGGGAGGCATACAACGAATCAATTTGTATTTCCGAGCTGTTTGGCTTTTTAAACATGACAATGTCAAAATAATCCACCTGACACATTTCAAGCTGATACGCTGCACTTTTTTCACTCCGCTCAGTTTTCGGCTCTTGTCTGAGAACTGGGAACGCGACGCGGTGCTTGTGTGTCGTCTCTTCTTGCCATGCACCTCACTGTTGATGTCCCGGGCTATGTTTCCGGCAAACAGGCTGAAGAGGGCAGACGCCATACGTCGTTTAAGCTTGGAAAAGCTGTGACCTTCATCACAACCCTCCCCAAAAGCGTCTCCATCATCACTTACTGCTTCAGCAGCTTCCACGAAAACCTGACGGGGGTTGTACGAACTCATAAGTTTGTGTCGCGTGTCCTCCTCTCCTACTAGCTGCCTCCAGATGTGGCACAGCTGCAGAGTCATGTCGACAGCCGTTGTGGA